>JANKKI010000564.1:0-278676 GCA_025175665.1 Cinchona pubescens
AGAAAAGTATAGAGATTATATATTAGAATCGCATTAAAATCTCTAATATGCCATGGACACGATGTTTGTTATCATAAGAGTCCAACCTCTAATAGTATCCATACAGATAATTAAATTAGAATCTTCACAAAATTGATTGATTCAAACCACAGAATACCAGCTCCTTATTTATTTTTTCCTTTTTCAATCGTGACTTTTACATTTTCAAAAGGTTTGTACACGGCCTTTTTTTAATGATTAGTTGTACTAGTACTTCTTATATGTACTAGTCTTGTACATATATATATATATATATATGTCTAACATATGATATAATATACATAATTCTAGTATCCCAATTAAATTGAATTTAGGGAATTATAATAATCTAATCATTTAAGAACGGCATATGAATAAGTATAAACCATTAGACTTCTAACACATATAGTTATAGTTTACAAACTTGATTTTTTTCTTTGGCAACCTGTCGATTGGGAACCTAAGTGTCACACACTTAAGTGTGTAATTAATTCGGGATTAAATCACGTCTGGTAATAAGTATAAATTATAATAAGAAATTAATTAGAATTAGATAAATTAAACACTTTTAATTTATCAATAATTTCTAATTTATTAATTTACACTTATAGATCAATATCAAGCTTCTAGCAAATCTAGATGTGTATAAGAGACAGCCTCCTTTCGGGTTGACCACATCACCCATCCGTGATTTAGTTCACGCAATTATTATCCTTTCATCAAACTATACCTCGATTAATTCAAGAACAGACATAATGCGAACTCTTATCAATTAATCAATTTGCTTCTTTCAAAATACAATTCACTTGAAATAGAATTTAAGATACTCTTAATTCTATTTCCATTTTGCGTAAAGATTTTTGAATCGTATTTCAAGAAGGCCATCCCGATATACTCTTTTCAAAATACAATACAGGTATGTATTTCCCCTGAGAGGATATATCGAGTAGAGGGTATCACTCAAATTGAGTATCAGGACAGGTCACATTTTTGTGACCTACCAAGTACCTGACAAAAATCATTAATGGTAATTTTGTAAACATTGATTAATAAGATTAAATGTATAGAAATTGGCTTATTTTATGACATGCCAGCGCCTCACCTCTCTTCTTTTCTAGTTCTTTGTCTTCCTTCCTCTTCCTCCTCAATCCTGTCTCTTATACACATCTAGATGTGTATAAGAGACCTCACACTCGTCTCATGAAATGTACCCCTAAAATTTTATTATTGTTGCTTTGGTAATGTTGCTACTTGTTAGTTTGTTGCTATTAGGATGTAATATTGGGATGTATTTTATGACTTAGACTTAATTGTTGTTAACTTAGTTGTTAAATTAACTTGCCTAATTATCATTATTTAAATTTTTATATTTTGTTACTAGTAAGGGTATTCTATATCTGTCTCTTATACACATCTAGATGTGTATAAGAGACAGAGAGTATACAAAGCTATAAGAGACTCATTAAGAGTAACAACTAATAAAGTCAAAGTATAGTAATCCACAATCAAGATAAATTCATGACATCAAGTCAAAGGATTATTACACTACTATCACAAAGAGATTAATCCACTAGTATTCGATTAATAATTCGTATGGAATACTCTTTATGTCAATCCGATGTACTTATTCCCAATAAGAATCCACATACACTTATGTGTCAATCTACCCATGTAAAACACTACGATTAGGGATATTTACAAATAAAATACAATTATATCATAACTATATATGATTTCATATATATATATATATATATATATATATTCTATTCAAAAGATCATTAGTGTATGGACTATTAGTTTTAATTGTGGACTGAATTTTATACTGAAACAAATTTGCATTACATCTGGTACTAATGACCCACCCACTTGACCTGTCTCTTATACACATCTAGCTGTGTATAAGAGACAGGTATGGTACTGCTATTTTGAATAATGGTCTTTATATTTTAGACATGAAAAATCTAGTTCTCAACATAAATCCTAATAGGTTTAAAATTAATAATTTAAAACAATATTTCAAAGCACCATCTAGATGTGTATGTAGACAAGTCACGACTTGCTATCATCCTTGCTAGATTGAAAGCTAGCATCTATATATCCACGAACTATCAATTCTAGTCCACCATAGATTAAGAATAAAGGATCTTTAGTCCTTCTTAAGTAATTTAGAATATTCTTGACTTCTATCCAATGGCTGCTCCCTGGGTTAGATTGAAACCTTCTCATAACACTTAGAGTATAGGAGACATCGGGTCTAGTACATAGCATAGCATACATTATAGAACCTATAGCCGAAGCATATGGGATCTTTTTCATATTATCTCTTTCGACATACATAGGCTGTCTCTTATAGATCTATGCTAAACCTCTTTAGCATCTTGTTTATGTATGTTGATTGAGTAAGACCAAGCAATCTCTTAAATCTATCTCTATAGATCCTCATTCTTAGATTGTCTCTCCTAAATCTTTCATAGAAAAATTCTGACAACAATACCTTTACACTTTGAAGTATAGGTATTTCATTTTCTATCAACAATATGTAATTTATATAAAGTATCAAGAAAACTATGGCGCTCCTACTAACATTCTTGTATATACAAGGTTATTCACATTTTTGATAAAATCAAACTCTTTAATTGTCTCATCATAAACGTATGTTTCAACTCCTAGAAACTTGCTTTAATCCATAAATAGACTTTTGTAGCTTGCATACTTTGTTAGAATCTATGGATATAAAACCTCTGAGGTTGTATTATATACACCAAGACCTATTGTACCCACTTACAAGAAACTCATATCTCTTTGGAACACGACGTATCCTAATAGTCCTACATAGAGTTTTGGTATCATTAGTTTCATCCTCTATCACATCATCATGTGATTGAAGCTCTTGTTCCACTTGTTGATAAATATCATATTGTATTTCTTGAGCTTGTTCAAGATCTACAGAATTGACTTTGAAAGAATAAATTTTTTTCTAGAAACACGGCATGTTTTGAGACAAACACTTTTGCTCAATGTGATTATGGAAATAGTATCCAAAAATCTCTTTTGGATACCCCCCAAATAGGCATTTATCTAATTTTGTTTCAATTTTATCAGATTCTACCCTCTTCACACAAGTAGAGCAGCCCCAAACCTTCAAGTATGAAAGTTTAGGTTTCTTTTCAAACCATATCTCATACGAAATGAAATCAACAACTTTTAATGGAACACGATTTATGCTGGGATGTATTAACAGCATAACCCTAAAACGATTTTGGGAGTTCGATTACGTCTCTTAGATACACCATTTAGTTGTGGTATATAAGGTAGAGTCCGTTGAGGTAGAATTCCATTCTCCTTAAGAAATCTTAAAACTCTTAGTTTAATGATTCTAGCTCAACGTAGATCAAATCGAATATTTCTCTCTCTTTTACACATCTAGTTGATGGAGACAGTGACCACTGAATTCCTTGAACTTTTCAAAGGGTTTGGACTTATACTTCATCAAGTATACATAACAATATCTAGAATGGTCATCAATAAAGGTTATGAAGTATGAAAACCTCCTCTAGCATGAATATGTCAATTCTGTCTCTTATACACATCTAGATGTGTATAAGAGACAGTTCTTACAGAGATCAATGCTACGATTGATATAAGTCATTTTACCAAATAAACAATATTCACGTATATCATATGATTCATAATCAAATGATCCCAAATAACCATTGTTGTGTAATTTGAAAATGTGTTTCTCATTTATATGACCAAATCTACGATGTCAAAGGAAAGTATTGTTTTAAATTATTAATTTTAAACCTATTAGGATTTATTTGAGAACTAGATTTTCATGTCTAAAATATAAAGACCATTATTCAAAATAAGTTACACATCAATGCCATCACGTGAAAAAGAACAACGTTTATTCTTTTTCATAGTAACAAAATTATTCAGTGTCTAAACACGGAATAAAAATAATATTTCCAATAAAATGGAATATAATAACAGTGTCCATAAATTCTAAAATAAGACCACTAGGCAAGAAAGATAACAAGTATTATAAGGCTAATGCAGCAACATTTAGATCCATATAACACTAGGTCCACTTATCCCTTAGCCAACATTCTACTTCTTTTTAGTAAACTATATTTTTACAAATATGAGTTACTGATATGTTATCTAATACTCAAGAATCTGATTTAGAAGTAAAAATATTGATCTCAATCATAAACATACCTCAAGTAGAAGATTCATTAAACCTCTTCTGCTTCAAGGTATCGATATAGGCCTTGCAGTTTCTTTTGTAAGTTCTATACCTGACAGATATATACATGTAGATGTGGCCTTGAGACAGAATATAACATAGGTGTTGGTTTCTACCCAAACTTAAATTACACAAAACCAATCTTGGATTTCTTTTTCTTCTTGTTAGAAGAATCAACAATCATCACTTGTTTCCTTTCCTTATTTAATAGTTGTCTCAGCAGTTTTTAGCATATTCAACAGTTTAGAAAGAGTTATGGATAACTTATTCATATTATAGTTCATAACGAATTATGAAAAGCTATCAGGCAGATATTGCAAGATCAGGTCAACATTTAACTCATGATTTTGGTTAAATCCCAATCATTCGAATTTTTAATTAGTCCGATCATATTCAATACATGAACTACTATGAAAAACCTCTACCATGGCTGTAAGAGTGTATCTGTAGATGTTCAAGAGAGTTGATATTGATGAAGAATAGGAGAATGAATTATACACATCTAAATGCTGTATAAGATACAGTATCTAATGTGTAAATATGTGAAGTAGTTCAGAATGCTTATCATAGATGTGTATAAGAGACAGGAGTCGCACATACTGTAGAGTTCGGGTAAGGACATAGCCAATTTTCGTAGTTGAACAATTCTCAAGTTAAAATGATCCATAAAATTTGGCCCATGAGTCTTTATCATACAAAATAGGACGTAAATTAACGTTGCTACTCATATTCTACAATATATAAATAAAGATAGTTTAAGAATTTTTTATTTATGCATAAACAAAACCAAAATATAATATGGATTTCTTTTAATTTTGTTTTGCTCCCACTATTTTAATTCAAATTAATAACCCTCACATATGTGATTCGAGAGTCATTGCCGTAACCCTTAGTGGGTTGGGATCCCATCTAATTAAAATTGATTTTGGGTGTACCCAACAAACCAAAAGAATTTCAAAAGGTATGTAACACTTACCAATTACAACACTTTATCCTAATCATTTTGGGGCTATACTTGTTGGGCTAATCCAAGGACTGTCTCTTATACACATCTAGATGTGTATAAGAGACAGGTTGGGGGTAGGGTATTGTTTGTACATGTATGCTTAATATATGTCTCTTGATCTTTCTATTTATTTAATTTATATGGTCTCATCAAAATTGCATGTGATATTATCATATCAACATATAATAAATAAAACATGCATTTACCATGGATGATTATGGACTTTTACTAAATAAGTTTTCTTGAGTCACAAAGGAAACTAGGTGGTCAAATCTTAAGGATAATTTTCAACTCTTGAAAATTTCCTTCGTGGTTGCACCTTGCGCTGTCTCCATCACTTGTATTTAGATAGAATTACATTTGTAATATGTAGGACTATTGGACTGTCTCTTAGGTGCAACCACTGTCTCTTATACACATCTAGATGTGTATAAGAGACAGGGGTAGGGTATTGTTAGTGTATGCAACAAAGTGCTAACCAACTTTCTAAGCTAGCTTTTGCTCGGCAACTGTATCAGATGTGTATAAGAGACAGATATAATTTGATGGATGAAGTAAACCATTTTACAATCACATTGGTCTTAAGTCCATAATCATCCATCATG
This sequence comes from Cinchona pubescens, assembly GCA_025175665.1. NCBI lineage: Eukaryota > Viridiplantae > Streptophyta > Magnoliopsida > Gentianales > Rubiaceae > Cinchona > Cinchona pubescens. The sequence goes on from JANKKI010000564.1 coordinate 5,882, forward strand.
CTATTATATAATTCAATAATTAAATAAAAGTATAAATCCATATTTAGTATCTAATCATGAATCACTATACATCATAATTCCAATCCCATTGAAATTATCATTTTTGAATTATTTATGAAAATATTTTATGGAGAAAAATTATTGTTTTCCAATCTCTTTAGAAAATAATCCTTTAAATAATAGAATTTTAAAAATTACATTAGAAATAATTTCTAAAACTTTTTGAAAATTTATTACATTCCAATCTCACCAAACATAATAAAAGTCTGATAGTGATTGACATCATTACTCCAGGCTAACCGATAGCGAAGTAGTGTCTCTGAAGGAAGGGTGAAAAGAACCCCCCATCGGGGAGTGAAATAGAACATGAAACCGTTAGCTCCCAAGTAGTGATTTCAAAATTAAATCTAGAAAAACCTTTTATATGAAAATATTAAATTAAGTGTCACTAAAAATTATTTAATTAATTAACCTGTACTTATACACATCTAAACATTAATAATGTCACTATTGAGTGACAATCATTAATCAAGTCATCATGGCTTGTCCATATCTAATATGGACAAGCCATATTGCCGTGAATCAAATTCACGGCAATAATGACGTTTCCTTTTTTTTAAAAAAAAAAAATCTCCAATATTTTTCTTAAATAAAAATAAAAAATTCATACAGTTTGAACAATTTAATATCCATGATAACTAAATACGTGTACATCACAAAATAATAAAGGTAAGACCGATACCACCGTAAGAAAGTAAATAACCATAGAGAAATATACACATCTAGATGTGTATAAGATCAGGTATAATCTCTATTAATTTATGTGTAATACAAGAAAAGTATAGAGATTATACCTTAGAATCGTAGTAAAATCTCCAATATGTTTGGGACGTCGATCCACAACGCATAAATGTCCAAATCTAATGGTATCTCGACGGATAATTAAATTAGAAATCTTCAAAATTAATTGACCCAAGTTTTGAATTGCAAGAATAGCATCATAACCTGTCTCTTATACACATCTAGTTTTGAATTGCAAGAATAGCTAATAATTAAAAAAGGCCTCTTGTACACAACCCTGTCTATAAGATACAGTCCATCTGACAATAATGCTAATCATTGATGTGTATAAGAGACATCCTAATAAGTATAAAACCATTAGGACTTGTAACATATATTACACATTAGCTCCTAAAATCTATAATTTATTACAATTAAGCTCAAAAAGTTAATTTATCTAAAAAATTAGCCCATAAGTATCTCATATTTATCAAAATAATTTAATTCCTTAATTATCCTTAACTGTGTGGCTCTTTAGGTTCCCAATCACGTTGGCGATAAGTATAAATTATAATTCTAAATTAATTAGGATTAGATAAATTAAACACTTTTAATTTATCATTAATTGTTCAATTAATTAATTTACATTTATAGATCAAGATTGGATTGGGAAGAGACAGCAAGATACCCAAGTGTTGAGATATGTCAAGTGGTTCGATATCACCCATCCGTGATTTAGTTCTCGTGTAATTTGATTATCCTTTCACCAACCTATATCATGATTAATTCAAGAGTACAGATATAATGCCAACTCTTATACGAATTAGATCAATTAACTTCTTTCAAAAATACAATTCACTTGAAATAGAATTTAAGACACTCTTAATTCTATTTTTATGTGCAAAGATTTCCGAAGTTATTTCAATAAGTGGCCATCTTGGTATATACTCTCCTTATATAAGAAGTGGTTAATCCTCTATTGATCATATCTTAGCATATCATGATTCATATTATACCCGAACTCTACAAAGATCCATACTCATTAAGAGTAACGATTATTACAGAATTACTTTATTAATGATAAATATAATATAAGTGACTTATACGTCAAGTGAAGTGTATCAGAGACTCTTAGTACATCTAGATGTGACTAGTATTCGATTAATAATTCGTGAAATACTCTTAGTGGGTCAATCCAATGTACTTATTCCCAAGAGACATCCACATACAATTATATGTCAATTTACTCGTGTCTTCAATGGGACTTGAAGTTTCTTGCTCTTTCCTCTTAAGTCACAATTGATCTGCTTGATAGTATCTTATAATATCAGCAACAATACTTCACAGTAGTACAACGGGAATGTGTTGAAAAATGGCCCAATTCGTGACTCTATTCCTGACTCTTCAAAATTGATAAACAGTTGCCGAGCAAAAGCTAGCTTCTTAAGTTGGTTAGCAAATGAAACAACTCTCCAACGTGCAACATCCATCCATCATTCCAAGAACATTTTCTTTTGTAAGTTAGATTCAATCATACGAATTGAAGGATTTTATGCCACACTTGTTGAGACACAAAGAAAAGATGGTTGATACTTTACTCCCTACACCGCACAACATACATTCAGCAGAAACTTGCAAAATCAATGGTTGAAACATTATACTTAAATTGGGTAACAAGCAAAGGTGGGAATAAGGTGAGATAAGGGTTAATTACACTTTTTCCGCTTAAATTTTAGTATCACTAAGATTTTAGTACCTAATATTATTTTTTGAAAACTAAAGTCCTTCCGTATGCTAGCTCAATATTTTTTTTTTTTGTTTTACCGCTATTATTATTACTAGAGGGCATGACACCCATTATATACATGCAATTTTAAAAGTTATTAACTAAAAAAATAAAGAAAAGTTTTAGGAATAGTTATGAAGTGAAGTTTAAAATTATCAAGGGTAAAATAGGATATTAAATAAGGACACATACGAAAGGACTCTTACTTTATATATTGTATAGATGATGATGATGATTATTATCTGTCTATTATTATTATTGATTTATTTTAGTCCTCTGGAATCTTCAACAATATAAACTTAATTTATGTAAAGTTTGACATGAAGGGATGCCTCAAAGTTGAATTACCAAAACTGAAATCTGGAGGGTAGGGAAAAGTTGAAGAATAGGAAAAACATTGACATGCATTATTCTCTCTTATACACAATAAAGTCTATGAACCAGCATTTAATTCCAAAGTGTCACATATATTGATTAAAAGGAATTTAGCTTGAAATTTTGGTTAAACGTACAAATATATATAATTGAGTGCAAATTTTTGAATTAATTTTTACTCTTTAAATGTTTAGGGCCAATCGGAAAAAAGGAATTTATTTTTTAAAGAAGAAAAACAAAAAAAAAGAACATGCATATTTGGTATGAGTGGTTAGTGGATAGAGAGTAATGGTGATTAAAAACTAGAATATAGATGTAATGGTTGAGACGATGACATGCCATAATGGAAGCTTTTAAGTGCTAACAAGATAACATTAGAGAACAAAATATCATGTAATAAGATGAATCTTGTAATACGAAAATGTTCTCTTTGCCTTCTCTCTAGAGCTACTTTCCCTTTGTAATCTCTACTCCCTCTTCTCGGCTGTGTATAAGAGAGCTATGGCTGCCCCTTAGCCTCTGGTTGAAGGGCAAAAGCTCTATTCTTTGCGATATTCTACAATGACGAATGTTGTTGTAGATGCTCTCCTCAAGAAACTTCACACGTATAAAGGTGAACCAGCTATTATGTTCACGAAGGAGGAAATTGCTGAGTTGTCGACCCATTTGAGTTTACGTTGGTTGTGAAGTTTTAACGAGAAGGCCTAGCATGGAATTGATTCGGAAAACCTCCTAACTATTGGGTTTAAATGTGTAGCATCTTTGGGATTGTTGGTCTCTTATACACATTCTACATTCCAATTGAAAGTGCACACATTGAGCTCAGGAGCTTGTAGTGCCCTTTAACTCCCAAGGGGCAAAATAGTCATTTATCATGCATAGCCGGAGTCTTATTTCTAGCCCAGATTTGTATAAGAGATACAATAATTTGAATTTCCCTCGGCACCCACTAAATTGAATTTTATTGGACCAACAAACATTAAAATAAAGCACCAATCATCACAAAAGCAATTAATCAAAAAATATTAGATGAATCCACATTTGTCCAAAATAAGACCGGGTGTTACAAAGAAGATGTGTTGAGGTTGATCTTTAATCAATTTTGCCTAATCGAGTGAAGGTGGAACTTGGGGACATTAATTATTGGTGTAGACACCTATTTTTGTCCCTTAAATTGTCCCCTATTTTCCTTTTAATTTGTCTCTCAATTTTCTTTTAATTTTTTCTTTTTAATGTCTTTTTAACCTGCTCTTTGATTTTCTTTTAATTTATCCTTTAATTCCTTCTTAATTTATGTTATGATGTTTAATTATTTTTATGCGTTTTATGCTTTTGAAATACTAAGAATGAGTTCTAATATTATTGAATTTTTAGATTTTTTTTTTTTAAAAAAATATTTAATTAAATTATTATTAATTAACTAATTATTAATGGGTGAAAAACGCAAAATTTCAGATGGCCATACTCCCCACATGACAAGGAATAGTCTTTGACCATTTTTACACTCAATCCAATTCATTAAAAGCACAAAAAATCAGTCTAAAGGGGAGGAAAAAATTTTCTACAGAGAAAATTTTCTTAAGCCTAAAAAAATATGCCAAAGAGCCAACTTTGAGCCAAAATTCCATAGATCAGAGAGGAATTAGACTAAACCCAAAGAAGAAAAATTGTAGAAGGTTCCTGGGGTTACAACTTCTCTTTGTAATCTTAAGCAAAATCGTCCATTTAGAGGGTAAAAAACGTGGTACAAAGAGGACAGGGTCCAGAGGATCTGCAGAAAAATTTCAGGAAGTCTGGAAAATTATACCAGACAACCAACTTTGAGCCAAGATTGCAAGTTATCGAAGAGGATAGTGTTTAAACTTATAGAATTCAGGTTGTAGAGAGTTCCTGGAGCTATAAATTTTCTTTTCAAATTCAAAGCTAAATGGTTCATCTGACCTTACAAGGCCCACTTGATGCCACTCATTGATCCAGTGGCAAACCCTGTCTCTTATACCACGCATCCGAGACGTGCATCACATTGTGCCACGCCATGGATGACGTGGCACCCCAGCATGTGTGACGCCACGATGACGTGGCATCTCAGATTGTGCCACGCCATCGATGCGACGTGGCACTCCTGCACGCGCCACGCCGGCGATGATGGCACCACGGATTGCGCCACGCCGCAATGACGTGGCTTTTCAAAAAAAAATCCAAAATTTCTGAAAAAAAATTTATTTGCATTTTGGCCCTCCAGATTTCTGCATTTTTAGCCCTTAAGGAATTTTCTTTAATATTACTGTTTTTTTCTCTTCAAATTTCTTCCAAATTACATGTTTTATGTCAATAACCACCAAGTTTTACTTTGATTTCTGTTTGGCATTTTAATACGTTTTAATTACCCTTTGATTGTGAAATTACTGTTTTGCCCCTATGAGTATTAAATTGTAAATAGACTTTGACATTTCTAAATTCAATTTAGCCCAGGACTTAATAATTGTATCAATAATATAAAATTGGGCTAGAAATAAACTCCGGCGTGCATGATAAATGACTATTTTGCCCCTTGGGAGTTAAAGGGCACTACAAGCTCAATGTGTGCGACTTTTAATTGGCCCCGGGCTAAATCTACCTGTCAATGTTAATATTTACCATTTATTTTCGTTTCCTCATTAACATGTACATATTTTATTACTTTTAAACTATCTCAAAGCACACGTATGCTACAAAGCCGGCAATAATGAATACTAAAATTGAAAAGAGAAACGCGATAAAATCACGCAACCGGTCCAACGTCGGGTTCTGTAAAGTGGGTGCCGAGGGAAATTCAAATCCATCCCAAACCTTCCCATTTTACAACAGATGCCCTTTAACTCCCTGTCTCTTATACACATCTACCAGGTGTATAAGAGACAGACTAAGGTTTATTTTCTTTTAAATTTTGATGTATTTTTGTGTCCTGCGCACCAACACACTGGCGACTCAGTCTTGTTTTCCTAGTTTAGATTGTTTTTATACAATTCATAGTTGCATTAAAGGCCCCGTTATGTAATAGTAAATAGGTGATTCATTTAAATTTGTAATAGTAAGTAGGTAATTTATGTTTGTAAATTGGAAGTAGGATTTTTGCATTCAATCACCTATTTCACGAGCACCACATGTTGGCGACGGTGCCGGTCCCACCGGTGCCGGCCAGACTGCGGGTCGGTAAGCGTGTGGTATAGGGGGGCGCTACAGCGTGGCGACTCCACTGGGGACTTTGAGAATCCGGGCGCACGATTTTAACGCGTTTCTCTCAATTTTACCGCTCAACGGGGTAAAACATACTGTATGTTATAAAAATCTATATCTCGTTTTGCGTGTCACATGCTATATGTTACTTTATTTGTTCTTTTCAATTAATTTGCACTTATTTTAATGTATTTCACCATTTTTGCTGTCTTGTGTGCCGATCTACGGATTTTAGGTCTCGTTTCATGTGCCATATGCTATCTGTTACTTTCTTTGTTCTTTTCAAATTATTTTACACTTGTTTTACTGTATTTCACTATGTTTGCTGTCTTGAGTGCCAATTTGCTCGATTTAGGTCTCGTGTTACGTGCCATATCCTGTCTACTTGTGATGTGATTTGTTTTTGCTTTATTGTACATGTTTTAATATATCTTGCTATTATACCTGTTTGTGGTTAATTTGGGGGAAATTTTTGGGGTGCTAGGGTGCATCAAACCTTTAGAGCCAAATGCGTTAAAAAGTGTGAATCTTACCGCTCCAAGTGAACACAGCATAACACATGTCTCATTTATTGCATGTAAAAAAAGAGTCAGAATGTCTTATACACATTGCATAAGCCTTAGGTAGGGTCAAAGGCATATGGTTGTCATGCCCTAATAGGAGACCCATCGACCCTACAACATGTTTCCAAAGTTTTATTATCCCTTGTGTGCATGTAGGTTAACCCCACCGATGTAGGGCCACCGTAAGCTACTTATTGCATATCATTAGCCATAGAAGGGATACCCTATCAGATACCCGAATATAGAATTGCATACCTATCCCTAGGTACATAACCTACAATGGAATTTGCAAGATTGTGTGTTCATTTTATAAAGGCTCTGAAAGGGTACAAGCCTCAGGTAAGGCTAACACGTATTTCATGCAGATGAGTTCCGCTCGAGTAATTGGAAAGGCGACCAAAGTGCCCTATTTGCTACAGGAGTGGGAACGAAGATAGCTCTAGATAAGCACAGCAAGCTTACAAAAGACTTCAAGAACAGCAATCCCGTATTCGAGAGCAGAATACCACCGAAGAGGGCATGCACTGAGATGGCCAATGATCTGGGACGCCTAATGCACAATGGGCTGCTGAATCAGCACGTAGCAAGCTTCAGTGCATGCCCTCTTCGGTTGTATTCTGCTCTCGAATACAGGATTGCTGTTCTGAAGTCTTTTGGGCACTTGCCTCGTGCTTATCTAGAGCTATCTTCGTTCGGAACTCATCTGTAGCAAATAGGGCCTGTCTCTTAAATATATGATTATGTTTGTTTATATATCTGAATTTTTCTTTTTTTCTTTTTATTATGTTTTAATATGTAGGTACTAAGTGTCAAAATAGCTGCCCAATGCAGCCCTATTTATACACGCTCGCGTGCACGTAAACTCCAATTTGAAGACAGTATGAGCACCGTATCGGCAAAAGATGTGGAAGGGACCAATGGGGATCAAAATCCGAGATAGCGAGTTGCGCAAACAAATGGAATCTATGATGGCTGCTATGGCAGTATGAACCAAGAAATGCAATGGTATAGGCAAACTTATGGGCCTCACCCGGCAATCGAGATGATGCCTCCTTATATGCCAATCCCGTGCATCGGGATAATAGGTGATTGAATGCATAAAATCTAGATTACAATTTACACTTTCAGGGAATAGACATAGATCTTCAGCTCCCGGATCTCCTCCAACTCAAGAGGAGGTGGTGGTGTTGCAATTGTCGCCAAAATTTAAAATCCTGCAGAATTTCCAAAGTACAATGGCACTGGAGATCCGGTAGCTCACCTTAAAATGTTCTACAACTTGCTGGGGAATCCGACGAGCGATCCTCGAATAGCAATGAGGGTATTTTCCAGAAGCCTGGAGGGAGATGCGTTATCATGGTATTTAACGCTTGATCCCAAAAAATTGCAGGATTGGACGGACTTGGCAAATGCTTTTGTGAAACAGTACGAGTTTAACCGCGACCTAGAGCAGACCGTTTTGCTCTGATGACAACTTAAAGAAGAAGCCCTCAGAGGAGTACCGTGAGTATGTGAAAAGATGGAGGGCGTTAGCTGCCAGAGTGAGCCCACCTATGACTGAGACTGAGATGGTCAAACTTTTTATTGATGCACAAGAACCTCCTTACTATGAAAAGTTGACCGGGTCTATTGGCAAATCCTTTTCAGAAATCGTCCAGCAAGCAGAGGCTGTTGAAAGAGGTTTAAAAAGTGGGAAAATTATTGACATGACGGCCTTCAAACTTCAGATAGAGTCCATGCAATGGAGCACGTCTGTGGCTAAGAAATCCCTGAGCAAGAAGGTTGACAAGAAAGAAGAGGAAGTGACTTTTATTTTCAACCAACCCAACCGCCAACCACCACGCAACTTCCATCAACCCTTTTATCCACCACCTCCACTACCACCTCAATACTACCCTCAACCCGTATACCAAACACAAGTACAAATGCCCGTGCCTAATCCACGGGTCCCTTAGACACATCGCCACGCCTGTGTATAAGACACAGCAAAGATGTGTACAGCAAACCGATTAAAAAGAAAAAACCCCTAGTTTAGATTGACTCCACCCCACGTAATTCAAGAAACTTAGGACGGGAATCCTGCAACTATATGGGAAGTTGAGATTGATTTGAATTTCCCTCGGCACCCACTTTACCCGGTCCGAGGAGTTCGGATAGGTTTGACGCCAATGCCCACTGTGCCTATCATTCTGGAGCCCCAGGGCATTCCACGGCTAATTGTTGGGCGTTGAAGAATAAGGTGCAAGACATGATCGATGCACGAGAGATTGTCATTAGGAGGCCGGAACAAAGGGCTCCTGAAGTAAACACTAATCCGCTGCCACGGCATGAGCCTCATGTTGGGATGGTTTGTATAGAAGCAGAGATCGAAAAAGAAGAAGAAGCAATCAAAGAAGTGACAATGACTCAGATCAAACTGTTTTATTTGGATTCGGAGCCATCTGAGCCTTTTATCATAGACGTGGATCCGTTTGAGGTAAAATCCCAGGCAGTAGTAGTGGTGTATGGTGGCTCTTATACACATCTGATGTGTATAAGAGACATATTCAGTAGTGGAGCAGCTGAATAAGATGCCCTCTCAAATTTCTATGCATCTACTTATTGTTAACATCTTAGCTATACACAGGCAGATTGAAGATTTTGAGTGAGGCCCATGTGTCTCGTGACATTCCCACTGACAAACTTGCTGGGTTAGTGGGCAGTGTGCTGGCATCAAACCAAATTTGTATTTCTTATGATGACTCTAACTTCACCAAAGCGACCACAACAAGGCTCTATTCATCTCGGTTAGATGTGAGGGGCGGAATTTTCCTAGGGTCATGGTTGATAATGGGTCTGCTTTAAATATTTGTCCTTTGAAGACATTGGATAAGCTGGGAATCTCTCATGACCTGGTCAAGCATTCATCCATGGTGATCTGTCTCTTATACACATCTAGATGTGTATAAGAGACAGATCCCAGACAACTTTCATTGATGACTGCTCTCCAGGCCCTCGTCTGAGTTCTTCCAATTGTTGGGGTATATAATTTGTCTGACGTCCCTGGATCCATTCTCTTGGGCTATTCCGTCATCTTTGCATCAAAGGGTTAAATTCATTTATGAGCTTAAGCTAATTCATCGTATTTGCCAAGATGACCACGCCATGATGGTCAAGGAGGAAGTTGGAGAAAGCAACGACACTCCTTGGTTTACGTGCTGTCTCTTATGTGGTCTCTAGAGCTTGTTCATATGGAGAGCAGTCATCAATGAAAGCTGTCTCTTATACACATCGAGTGTAATGATTGCAAAGGAACATGCTGCGTGGAGGATATCGCATCGGCCAAGGTTTGGGGATGAATTTGCAAGGCATAACACACCCTATTGATCTACCAACGCAGATGAATACATTTGGGCTCGGTTTTCACTCGAATGCTAGGCAGTTGAGGAGATTAAAGAGCTGAAGAGAGATGAATAGGAAGGTCGAGCATTGCCTATTGTCATTCCACCTCTTAAAATTACTTTCCCACGTTCTGCCGCCATTATGGCTCCTGATGCAGATGAGGCTGAAAAGGAGGACCTTATCCAAGGGATAGCCGAATATAAGAGACAGGTGGTAATTATTCAAGAGCAGTTATGTGTATGCAACTTTAGTCGGTACAGGAGGTGGTGGCGGCATTAATTCAGCTTCCTCTCCTGGGGAATTCTCTTTAATATTACTGTTTTTTTTATCTTCAAATTTCTTCCAAATTACATGTTTTATGTCAATAACCACCAAGTTTTACTTTGATTTCTGTTTGGCATTTTAATACGTAACCTTTTAATTACCCTTTGATTGTGAAATTACTGTTTTGCCCCTATGAGTATTAAATTGTAAATAGACTTTGATCTTTGCACATATTTTAAATTTAATTGCTTTTGTGATGATTGGTGCTTTATTTTAATGTTTGTTGGTCTCAATATAATATTTATGCCTTATCTTACTTGTTAAATTATGTGAATTTACTCTTTTGCCCTCAAATTTTGGATTAGTTGCACAACTAGACGTTAAGTATTTGAATCAAATTCAATTTAGCCCAGGACTTAATAATTGTATCAATAATATAAAATTGGGCTAGAAATAAACTCCGGCGTGCATGATAAATAACTCTTTTACACATTGGGAGTTAAAGGACACTACAAGCTCAATGTGTGCGACTTTTAATTGGCCCCGGGTTAAATCTACCTGTCAATGTTAATATTTACCATTTATTTTTGTTTCCTCATTAACATGTACATATTTTATTACTTTTAAACTATCTCAAAGCACACGTATGCTACAACTGCCCGCAATAATGAATACTAAAATTGATAAGAGACAGAACTCATACTGTTTCACAAAAGTATTTGCCAAGTCCGTCCAATCCTGCAATTTTTTGGGATCAAGCATTAAATACCATGATAACGCATCTCCCTCCCGAACTCATTTTCTTGAGTTACGTGGACCAGAGTCAATCTAAACTAGGGTTTATTTTCTTTTAAATTTTGATGTATTTTTGTGTCCGCGCACCAACACACGGTGGCGACTCACTTATTTTCCTAGTTTAGATTGTTTTTATACAATTCATAGTCGCATTAAAGGCCCGTTATGTAATAGTAAATAGGTGATTCATTTAAATTTGTAATAGTAAGTAGGTAATTTATGTTTGTAAATTGTAAGTAGGATTTTGCATTCAATCACCTATTTCACGAGCACCACATGTTGGCACGGCCGGTCCCACTGGGCCGGATCGCGGCCTAGTAAGCGCGAAAGGGGCCCACTCAATTGGTATAAACATTACTTATGAGAGTAATCTTCCACAATTCTACATAAAATGTCAAAAAATTGATGATCATGTTCTTGCAAATTGCCCAGTGGACGAAAGAGCAAAAAGAAAGGCAATTGTGCTGGAGGAGCCACCACCAAACCGAGGTATGAGAAAGTCAATGGTGGTGGAGAAGCCTTCTCAACCACAAGGGGTGGCACCATTTCCCAAGGAGAAACAAATATAGGTTTAGGTTCATAAGCTGAAAGCCTCCCAGATGTTGAACTTGCAACCATCTCATGCTCCAATTGCTAGGAACCTGGTTGTTCAAGAATCTGGTGCCTTACAAGACAGCAAAAAGGTGTGGCTTTCACTTGCTCCCAATAATGGAGGTGGATGAAGACCAAGTCTTAGAAGGTGAAGATGTTGAAGATGAGAGAGATTTGGTTGTTGAGAAGGAGTTAAAGAAGAATTTTCTTATCCCTCAAAGCACGGATAACCAAATTTCAAATTTTAATCTCCCCAACCCCTTGGCAGAATAGCCAGAAAATGGAGGAGGGAACACCTTTGCATGAATCCCTCCTAAACTCTCAGACTTCCCATGGTAAACAATGCAATGATTTGGCGCTAGTAAAGTCCCAGCAGCAAAGACAAATATATCCAACCAGCAATAGCTACGCACATGCATCGGATAGTGGAGATAGGGCTCTACATAGTGCAAAAGCTTACCCCACCAAGGTTTGGCTATCTCCCTATTGCAAAATCAAGTTGCTCGGTTAGCTCAAGTATTCCCACATTCTCAAGCTACTCAAGTTGTTTTGGGCATGCATTCTTCTTTAGCAAATTCTAATAGGAACAATCTAGACAAGGCACAACATAAGGAATCTTCTTTGGACCTAGCTAATAGGGCACTAGTTAACGAAATGCCAGAAAAGTAGACATTATTAAATTCTAAAGCAAGGAAGGAGCCAGCAGTGGAATGTTTTAGACAACAAGTTAATTTAACTTCTTTCTTTTTGGATTTGGAATCTCCAAAAGAATTAGCTTCTTTCTCCCTAGAGTAAGGACATATACAATGTCAACAAGAAGTTCTCTTGAATTTCCAATCTAGTCTTAATCATCCATTTTTTTTCATAGCAAACATTAACAACTATGTCTTTCAATCTCAAATTGCATGCTCTTAGAAAATAAGGGCACCTTAGATATTTATGTTATAAATTATTTTTTTATGAGATTTTGGCCTAATCCCCCTCTTTTGTACAATTATTTTCTTTTAATAAAAGGGTGCCACCCCCACCTTTTGGGTGGTTTTAATTAAAAAATGTTAGAGAATAAAATATTAATGACACTAAAGTTAAAGTGTTTAAAGTATAACTAAGCCACCATCATATTTGTCTATTTAGTCAAAATTTCAAATGCACTACAATTCACTGTTTGCCGTCTAGGGGCTTTAGTGCTCAAAACAATAATATTAGAGATAAATTATTGATGACACTATGGTTTAAAGGGTAATGAATAATAAATCTTGAATTTAAATTACTACTTTAATAATACATGAGCAATTTGGTAAAATTTAATATAATTTATAATTAATTTAAAATAGTTTTTTACTATTGACCATTTATAATTTATGCTAACCACAACATATAACTATCTTAAGCTTCCAACATCTCTAACTATTATCTTTTAATTTTATTTTATTTATTAACTTTTTTTCTAAAGTTGCATACACATAAGATGTGTTTTAAACACCTAGTTTAGATTGACAAAAAAAATAAAATATGTACAAGCCTTAAGTTTTGGAAAATTCCAAATCTAAAATAGAGTAAACTCTAAACAAGGTCATCAATTAATAGATATGCCCTCAAATTACGTCTTTAATAATGCATGAGCAATTTGGTATAATTTAACTTAATTTATATTTAATTTAATATTTTTTTACTATTAATCTATTCTTGTGACTTCTATTAACCACTCTGTCGCACCCCCCCACGACCCGCGGTCTGGCCGACACCTTCGGGACCGGCACCATCGCCATGTGGTGCTCGTGAAATAGGTGATTAAATGCAAAATTCCTATTACTATTTACAAACATAAATTACCTACTTACTATTACAAATTTAAATGAATCACCTATTTACTATTATATAACGGGGCTTTAAATGCGACTATGAATTGTACAAAAATAATCTAAGCTAAGGAACACAGGATTGAAATCGCCACAGGGTGTGTTGGTGCGCCGGGACACAAAAATACATCAAAATTTAAAGAGAAAATAAACCCTAGTCTAGATTGACACGTAATTCAAAAAAAAAATATGAGTTCGGGAATCCTGTTGTAAAATGGGAAGGTTTGGGACAGATTTGAATTTTCCTCGGCACCCACTTTACCCGGCGTTGGACCTTGCATGATTTTATCGCGTTCCCTTTTTAATTTTAGTATTCATTATTGCCGACTTTGTAGCATTGTACGTGTGTTTGAGATAGTTTAAAAGTAATAAAATATGTACATATTAATGAGGAAATGAAAATAAATGGTAAATAATAACATTGACAGGTAAATTTAGCTCGGGGTCCAATTTAAAGTCGCACACATTTAGCTTGAAGTGCCCTTTAACTATAAAGGGGCAAAAGGTTCGTTTGTCATGCACGCCAGAGTTTACTTCTAGCCCGATTTTATATTATTGATACAGTTATTAAGTCATGGACTAAATTGAGTTTGATTCAAATATTTAATGTCTAGTCGTGCACCAAAACAAAATTTGAGGACAGAAGAGTAGATTCACATCATTTAACAAGTAAGAAAAAGCATAAATATTATATCGAAAACAACAAACATCAAAATAAAGCACAAATCTGTCTCAAAAGAAACTAATCTAGATGTGTATAAGAGAACCTTGATTAGAATTTCGGGCTTATTTTCATTAACCTGATAAACGAATTTCAGGTTTGCATTTATTAACATTTTAGGAATGATGACATTTTTGTGTACAGTAATATTAAAGAAAATATTCTTAAGGGCCTAAATGTAATTTAAAAAATTATTTGAGGGCTAAAATGCAAAAATCTGAAATCAGGAGGGTTAAAACGCAAATAAAAAAATTTCTAAACTTTTAAAAAAAAAAATTGTGTGCCACGTCATCGATGATGTGGCAGCCCTATGGACCAAAGGGGGAATATCTTTATTACCCTAAATTGTTTTTGAGAAAGGAATATTATTGGCACTCTCCACATTATTAATGACATTCCTGATAACATCTATATCTTATAAGCCATTTTTGGGTTATATTTAGTTTGTTTTTATTTATACACTTGAAAGTTTCTCTACATTCCCCTAACTTCTTCCTCTTCTTCCCCAACAGTAAACAACCATTCAAAATTCTCCCAACTCCATAACCACCCCAAAAAGTGAAACCTTCAAACCTTAACCCAAAAACCTTTATTCTAAGAAAATAGCCATAAAATTCTAATTTTTACATAGAACATGAAGATATAACAATTAATTAACATAAACAATTACATAAACATAAATCAAAGGGTGAAAGTGGGCATATGAACCAAACACAAACTTGCATAAAACATCCACAAAATTTTCGTGTAAACCTTTAAAGACACTCCAAAAAATATTCTAAAGCCAATAGAAACATTAAATTTAAATATTATGAACTATAAAATTAAATTCGAAAATTAAGTCATAAATAATGTAAAAATAGTAAGATAAGCATTTTGTCACCAAAACAATAGATTCAAAAGCCCATTTAACTCACCTCAACCTCAGGAATGTGGTGGAATTGGTTATACTTGGCTTGGAGTGCGTTTGAGCCGAATTTGCTTTTGGTTCATATGCATACTTCCAATCCTTTGATGTATATGCCGACACATTGTTTATGTTAGATATAATAAAAATTGCTTGATCTTTACACAGTACAGCTGTAGTCTTATACAATACATAAGATACAACTTTTAAACAAAGCTGTGTCTAATTCACTCTTTGATCTCTTGGAATCTTGGCTCAAATCCTGTTTTTACACATAAAAATTTTCCAGACTAAAAAACAGGAATTTTTCTTCAGATTTTCTTGGCCACCAGCCTTCTTCTACCACGTTTTTGACCTTCCAAATGAATGATTTTGCTTGAGATTTACAAAGAGAAGTTGTAGTCTTAGGTACCCTATACAACTTTTCTTCTTTGATTTTAGTCTAATTCCTTTTCAATCGTTTAGAATTTTGGCTCAAAGTTGGCTGTTTGGAAGATTTTTAAACTTAAAAAAACTCCCGAAAAAAGATGTGTATCAGAAATTTTCCTCCCCCCTTTTTAAGCTGAGTTTTTTGCTCTTTAAAGAGGTTGATTGAGTGTAAAAATGGTCAAAGATCATTCCTTGTCATATTGGAAGTATGGATCATCTGATATTTGGTGAGAATGAGTGAAAAAATGCAGAGAAAAACGTGGCCAAAACAACTCGGTCGAGATGACTGTAGAGATGACTGAATTTTTTTTAATAAATTTATATTTTTTTTTTTTTTTGAAAAATCTAAAAACTTAATAATATTAAAACTCTTTCTTAGTATTTCAAATGCATAAAACTCCATAAGACAAATTAAGAGGGAATTAAAGGATAAATTAAGAGGAAATCAAAGAGCAAGTTAAAAAGAAATTAAAAGGGGAATTAAAAAGAAAATTGAGAGTCAAATTAAGAGGAAAATAGGGGAGAACTTAAGGGACAAAAATAGGTGTCTACACACTACAAATAATTACCTTAAACTCTCAAACCCCTTAACAATTGTCTTTTAATTTAATTTCATTTCATTTATTAACTTTTTTCTTCTAAAATTGAATGCATATAGAGTGTGCTTTTAGCCTTGGTCTAGAGAAATAAAAAAGACCTTAAGCCTTAAGTTTTGGAAAATTCCAAACCCAAAATAAACTAAACTCTAAATAAGGTCATCAAATTATTGATATGCCCTCAAATAGAACAAACGTATCAAATCTTTTTTTTTTCTTTGCATCTGTAAAAATGGTCAACAAATTGTAAAAGTGTGCAGTTGAAGTCATTCGTCAGTTTGAGTCTTTCTCAGTCGACACAATCTAGCTAATTTATTGAGGGTAAAATCATCAAAATACTTTAGGAAAAGAATATGTAAGGATTGAAGGTGGGCATGTGAGGTGCTGGATCTGATGAGATGGCGGGAGTAGGGCTAGGAAGGGTTATGGTAGGGCTGAAATTATTGGATAATTGAATTTTGGCCTCAATTTTTTTTTGCTTTCTTTTGTTTTTTCTTTTAATTTTTGACCCCAAAAGTTTTTAGTATTGTTAGTTCACTGTGTTTAGACAATTTTACTCTAAAGAAACTAATTTAATTTAGCAATAATGGTTCAAAATGATGAAATGATATCAAAATACATGCTTTTGATAGTTCAGTGACACTTTTATCATACAAATAGTTTACTGACTTTATATAGAGCAAATCAATATATAGTTTGATTGATCTTATTTTGAGTTTCTTCTCCAAAATAATATTTTTATGACCTTAAATAGTTTTTGAGAAAGGAATATTATTAACACTTTCCATTTGATTAATGACATTCCTAATATCATTTCTTTTGTACCAATACACAAAAATGTCAGAGAATAAAATGTTAATGGTGCTATAAAGCTAAATTATTTAAAATATAATTAACCTTCCAGCATATTTGCTATTTAGTCAAATTTTAGAATGCGCTATAATTAACCATTTGCCTATGGGATTTAGTGTAAAAAGTAATAACATTAAAGATAAATTATTAGTGAAACAAAGGTTTAAAGGGTAAAGAAAAATAAATCTTGAGTTTAAACAAGGATATTTTAACCTATCAAGTTCAATATTGACATTTTTGTGAATGTCATTAATAATGTGGAGATGTGCCAAGAGACATTCCTTTCTCAAAAACAATTTAGGGTAATAAAGATATTATTTTTGACGAGGAAACTCTAAATGACATCATCAAACTGAATATATTGATATGTTCTAACTAAAGTCAGTGAACTATTTTTAGGGTAAAATTTGTCACTGAACTATCACAAATGTGTATTTTGAACCATTATCGCTAATAAAATTAGTTTCTCTTGATACAAAAATTTGAATTAGGGTTAACTCGTATGTAGTATCGTCCAATGCAAAAGTTGAGTACTACGGTAGTACCCACGTTTATTGTAAAACTGATGCATAAATGGTGAACTATAAAAGAAATATTATTAGACCCAAAAAAGATTTGTATATCCGGATTCGAATCGAATTCTAAATATCCGTCGAGGTCTACAAAGGTAAATCTATACTTGGATTCGTCGGGTCTTGTTAGATTCGAATCCGAATCCACGTCTTATAATATTTTTAACTTTAAAATTTTATATAGAAATTTTGTATTTTATAGAAATTTTATTCTTTTTTGCAGTTATGGAAAATATTTATTTTAAAATTTATATTTATGCATGAGTTTTACAATAAAATGTTGTTTACATTAGTACAATTTGCACAACATAAATATATATGTACATATAGAGTAATACTAATTGTATATAATTTTATTATATATTAAGTATGTTAATCAGATTTGGGTCCTAATCGAGTCAGAACAACAAGATCTATACCCAATCCGTTTATTATAATAGCTAAACAAGTCCAGATCAAATCTGGGTAATCGAAATTTCTCATGGATCTAAACCCAAATAAATCGAGTTTGGGTCTAGATCTAACCCATTGACAAGCCTATCCATGTCTGGAACACCTGAAAAGAAAAAGACAGGGCTTCATCTCTCGGGTAGGCTCCGACACTCAAGTCAATACTTAGACCAAAGAGTAAAATTCGATAAGAATTTAGAGCTTAGAAAATTAAGAAAGTGATTAACTAACCTAACTTGCCATTTTGATATTTATACCTGAAACCGATGGATTATATCAGTTAGTTGGTAGTACATTTATTGTTTGACCCTTTAGTCATTTCTTTTGGACTCCAGACATGGATAGGCTCTGTCTCTTATACACATCTAGATGTGTATAAGAGACAGACAGGATTGCACGATCCAGAACTACTTCCTCATTATTCACATCTAGATCTCGAGTCAAATTCTTCGATTTGAGAGTGACAATTTTTTAATACACTTATCGCACCTTGGCCAGTGCCATAGAACTGACTTAATCAATGTCTCAATACACATCTAGATTTGTATAAGAGACATATATATTCTTTGAATTTTTCTGCAAATTTTATAAAAAATTTATTGAGTGTAGAAATATAAAAATAAAATTAGTTATACCAGGCTATACCTGTATTCAAATTCCTCTGCCATTCAGTAACAATACTGTTATGGAGTTCCCTACTCCCTTACTCTTTGTTGTGCAGTCCTAATTTGCATGAATCATAGTTAGGACTTTGAACTGCTCCAGTATTACTAATACCACTCTATGGTCTAGTACTACCAATACTACTTACTCTAGGGTCTAGTACTACTACAAATACTCCAAGGTCTAGTACTACTGCTACAACTACTCTAAGGTATTCCTCGGGTTTAGGACTTTACTACAACACCAATTCCTCAACTAAATCACCTTTTCCTAGTCATTCCTTATCCCTTCTCTTGTTACGTGCAATTTTTTAACACATGCCAATCAAAACTTAGGGTTTAGGTATTTGCATGCATTATGTTGGGCAGAATATCCTCCTAGGTTCCAAGTGATAAGCTACAGCCAAAAGGAATATCACCTAAGTAATTAATTTTTTTACACTCAAGTCCTTGGCTACTTCCACACAACCTTAAGTCCATTCGATTTGCACCTCATCTCGCATAGACTTCTCGACTAAAGATTGGGATTTCTCCTCGCCTTGTGAACCCACAATCAATAAAACATCAAGGGGTAATAACAAAAAAGTTGCGCAGAGCCATTAAATGTCAAAACAAAAACTAGCTGTAGAAAATCCCAACTCCCCAACATTCAAGGTAGACTGGGCTTTTCCTTGTGACGATGATATACCATCCTCCTTAGCATCATTGTGGTGACCATGGTTCTTGTTCAGACATGGATACCTTAGTTTTCCCTATAGCCTTGACTATAGTGATAATGCTGGGGATGACTATGTTGAAATTAATGTCAATATTGAACTTGATGAGGTTATGGATGTTAACAATAGCCCTACACCCGACACGATCGATGCCTTTGATTTTTTTAACTATAATGACGGAACTAGTTGGGAAAGTGATAAAGACAGTTGATGCAGGGGGTAAGTGGAAGAACTCAACAACCCATGCTCAAGGATGCCTGAGCTCTTCCACTGTATAGACGTATGGGGCATGGCTTTCCACCGTATATACCCAAGAGGTATGGTTTTCCATCATGTAGACCTAGAGTGAACTTGTCTAGTACCACTACCTCATGTGCAGGCATGCCTCCTTTGCTGCCATACCTTGGCCAAGGTATGGAACAGCCAAACCATAATTCTAACATAGTAGTTGAGACTAAAGTAAAACATGGTGAATCAAGTGGGGTGATGCTTCTCCCCCTCACCAGTAAAATTTAAATGGAGGCATAAGATGACATGAACCCTAATGACATCTAGACCAGTTACTTGGGCCAACATTGATGTGGATTAATTGAACAATGGCTTGAATAATATTATATCCCTGAGGACATGAAGGCCAAGGCGCCGGGGCCGAAAGATAGACCTTATTTGAATTACAAGGATTATGTATCTATTTATCTAGTTCAACTGGAAGTAAGATTGAGGTTTCCACTGCCCCTTCATTGTGGAAGTCATGAACCATTATTAAGTCAGGTTTGAGCATATTTTTCCCAAGTCTTTTGGATGCATTAATGCAATCATCATCACTTGCTGGATACAGGGAATGATTGCTTTCTTAGCCTTATTTAATCACTACTTTTGAATTTTGTCTATTGAACTCGATATTACCTTCACTTTTAGATACAAATTGGGTTTACTTGAGGGTTCTCAATCCCAGAAGAAGACGTGGAGAAAAAAAATACTTCTTATTGAGGAGGAGTCTACGGACTGGAAATTTTCGAATTGGAAATTTAGTTTATGTCTAAGGGTTAAACAAGATTTTATTTTTAACTATGACCGGGAAGCCATTAAAACTTTTAGGGATGTATTAAAATACAAATGGCAAGTAGTGAGTGATGACCAAGTGTTAGCTTCTATCGGGTTAAGCCTTGCCCTCTCGACCATCCTTGTCCCATAGGTTATCGTTGGAAAAAAATTCTTTCCCCATGTTGCATTTTTTTTCTTTTATAGTTCACCATTTGTTTATCTAGTATTGATTTATTTCTTATTCCAAAGAATAACTTATTTTTTATTTATTGTGTACAGTGGCTACTAGATCTTATGTTGTCCGGGAACTTTTCAGGTGCTGAAGAAAGGATATGGATCTTGATATCCTTGACCTCGTGGATCAACCTCGAGACACAGGAAATAAAAAGAAAGATCCTCCCCTATCATCTCCACCAATACCTTCTGGGGGAAAGAAAATTAGGTTGTATCCAACCCTTGCCCTACTCCAGGTTCGTAGGTCTCCTCCTGAGGAGGTTCCTCAACCCCTGCTATAGAACCACTTACTTAAGTGTCTAATGCTTTAATGCCAGTTGTCTAGGAAGTAGTTCTGGATCGTGCTCCTCCTTAGATCGGTTTTTTTAGCTTCTACTTGCAGCAGGCTGAGAATCTACACATTGTCCATATTCTAAACTTGAGAACAAGCTCAACTAGACAACCAAATTATATGAGGAGGAGACCAAGAAGTGCAAAGAGATGACTAAGAAGATTGATGAGATGATGAAGATCAAACATCAAGCAACCAAGTCCTTGAAAAGGGTTACTACTTGTGTTAATTCTCAAACAATGTAGAATTATCCCGAATGGGCCATGGACTTAACACATTGTAGAAGCCCATAAGGAGGAGCTCACTACCATGGAGAAGAAGAGCAAACAATTGGTAGTACTTGAATTCCTTAGTTCCTAAGAACACTAGGGTCCCCTACAGAAACACTTGGAAGACTACCATGCTAGTAAGGAGTTCAATTCTAGTTAAACTAGTGGTTGATCAAAGCTCTGACTACTACAAGAAGGAGTACATTGATGCATTAGGTCCTGAAAAAAGTTCATTCCCCCCTAGACCTTAAATAGTAGATTTGGGGCGACGATCTGATGACCACTACTCATCCTTATACACATCTCCAACTAAGTATAAGAGATGCACTAGATGACAGTGCTGAAGACACAGTTTCAAGAACCACTAAAGAATAGGAGTAGATTAGGCTGTCATTTCATTGCTTCATCGGTATAGACTAGCACATAGTTTCTTAGTTGTTTGTTTTCGCGCCTTTAGAGCTCAGGGTCTTTCTTTTGTATGAGCTCCCAAATTTGTTATGCATTTTCTTTTACACATCTACGTTTTTTCAATAATTGTCATTGCTATGCTTGGTTGGGTTTTGAGTTGGGGCCTCTCTATGTATTACATCCTCAGATGTCGTATTTTTTATCTTTCTATGATAGAAAGCATTTGTTTTTACTATTTGGTCTCAGTATATTGGGTTTTTAGAGTTGTGTAGTCTTCCTGCCCCCCTTAGTTATTTAGCTTTAGCTGAAGTGACTAAGTGCTATTGTGGTCTTCAGCAGACTTAGATTTTATTTTTCCATGTTGACAGATTTTAGAGCTTTATCTCAAAAGGTTGTACTTATGAAAATGTTTATCTTTCTCTTGTTAGGAAGTAGTACTCCAGAAAGTAGGTACTATGCAGGTCCTTATACTTTTGGATGATTGTTGAATTGCACTTGGAAGGGTAGTTCTACTCCGAGGAATAGGTGTGGTATAAGTGCTTCACTTTTAGAAGACTTTAACACTACTCTCGAAGAGGTGAGTCTTACTACAGGGAGTAGGTGTGACCTAGGTGTTTCATATTGGGAAGACATTAACATCGTCTCCGAACCGGTAAGTCCTACTCTGGGGAGTAGGTCTGGCATACATACTTCACACTAGGAGGATGTTCTTGGAATTACCTTCAAGGGAATAAGTCCTTCTCCGAGGAATGGGTATGGAATGGTACTCTCACATTGAGAAGTCCTTGGATTTGACTATAAGGGAGTAAGTCCTACTTTGAGGAGTAGGTATGACATAGGTGCTTCACATTAGGAAGATCTTGGTATCGCCTTAAGAGGGGTAAGTCCTACTCCAGGAGTAGGTGTGACGTATGTACTTCACATTAAGTAGTCCTTGGAATTGCCCTCGAGTGGGTAAGTCCTACTTTAGGGAGTAGGCATGACGTAGACACTTTATATTGGGAAGACCTTAGCGTTGCCCCTAGAGGGGTAAATCCTACTCCAGGAAGTAAGTATGTTATAGGTACTTTACATTAGGAAGTCCTTGGAATTGCCCTAAAGAGAGTAAGTTCTACTTTGGAGAATAGGTATGACGTAGGCGCTTTACATTGGGAAGACCTTGGCGTTACCCCTGGAGGGGTAAGTCCTACTCCGAGGAGTTGGTATGGCACAGGTATTTCATATTGGGAAATGTTAAGGTCTTCCCAATATGAAATACCTGTAGATGTGTATAAGAATGCCTGCACATCAGGTAGTGGTACTAGACACATCTCACTCTAGGTCTACATGATGGAAAACCATTTCTCGTAGAATGTAGTTGTTCTCAGAGGGCAATAGAATCCCAGAGAACTATGTTATGGTACCAGCCCAATTAGACGGTGTTGTGCTTACAAAGAATTAATTATTTGACTGTATGTTCCCAACACTTAGGAAATTATATTCAATGAAATTGAAAAATTACAAATTGTACAAGTTTTTCTCCATCCCGAAGATGATACTTAGCTTTATGAATTACAACTGAAGAATTTAAATAAAATACATTGAACTTAAAAATAAAATTTTTGAGATTTTGAGCATTCTAATTGCAAGATGTATCTTCCTATCCTTGGAAAGGAGTTATAAGTTCCATGAGTAATGCTTCAACAATGTTCTTATGCCCTTCCCAATTTGGCAAAACATTTTCTCGACATTGGGGAGACACTTACCTCCATCTTCTTGGTACCCCGATCACCTACTTTGAACCTTCTACCCCAAATCTGCCGGTTGTAGTACTGAGCTACCCGCTGCTTGTCTACTTGCATTTTGAAGTAAGCCTTGCCTTTTTGTTCTTCAAGTAGATAGATGTTAGACCTCAAGCCTTCGTCTTTTCTAAGTTGAAGTTATAGACTGAGAACCCTAGCATACCAACCTCCACTAGAATGAGTGCCATAGGTAAGATTGAAAGGGGTCTCTCCAGTTGCATTCTTGTAAATGGTGCGAAACAACCATAGTACATTGGGAAGTTCCTCCACCCAGTTCCCTTTAGTACCATCTAAACTTTTCTTGATCCCTTCCAAGATAGAGCAGTTGGTGACTTATACTAAGCCATTACTCTATGGATGACTTATTGAGGAGAAGCATTACTCAATTCCTAGGTCTTTGTAGAATTTCTTGAAAGTTTCTGCTTGGAACTGTAACTCATTGTTTGAGGTAAGTACTTTGGGAATGCCAAAATAGCATATTACATCTATTCTTCCGAAAGAATTTGATAATATGTTAAGGAATGATTGTAGCTAAAGCCTCTACTTCAACCCACTTGATAAAGTAATCAATTGTGACCACTACAAGTTTATTCTTGGCCAAAGCTAGTGGAAAGGGTCCCAGGATATCAATACCCTATTGGGCAAAAGGTCAAGAGGTAAGGATAGGAGTTACCTGCTGAGCTCGGAGTCAGTGTTGGTTGAAATGGAGCTAACATTTTCAAACTTTTGCACATAGTCCATGGCATCTTCCAACATCCTTGGCCAGTAGTAGCTCTGACTTTTCACTTTCTATGCAAGTGCTTTGCCGCCACATGGTGTCTACAGACTCCTTCATGTACTTCCGCTAAGACATACTTGGCTTCACTTGGACTTAGGCACCAAAGATAAGACATTAAGTAGAATCCTCAATACAGAGTTTCTCCAATGATAAGTTTTTTACTGACCTCCTCTTAACCTTTTGGGCTTCTACCTTATCCTTCAGTAGTTTTCCCTCCTTAACATATTAAATGATAGGGGGTCATCCAATTTGGAGTAGTATCATTCTACTTGTTCAACACTCTTTTCCTTCAACGCTTCAAGGAAAACTTCTTTTAAAATATTTGAGTGCTCTAAGTTGGCTATTTTGGAATGGGCATCTGCCTATCTATTTTTTTCCTTAGGTGCGTAAGTCATCTCAAATTCGTCAAAGTGTAAGATCAAACTCTTCACCTTGGTCAGGTGGAACTACAATGATGGTTTTCTTGCCTCAAACTCCCTTTTGACTTTTTTGCACTACCAAGTTAGAGTCCATGTTCACTACCAAGTTCTTCACTCCTAACTTTTTGTCTAGCTTAAGTCTAGGGACCAAGGCCTCATACTCTATTTCATTATTACATGCATAGAACTCAAACCTTAGGGCATAACTTGTTTTAAGTCCTTTTGGAGAGGTAAGAATTATGCCTGCATCACAATTTTCAACATTGCTTGCCCTATCCACAAGCATAATCCATTGAGAGGAATCATTGACTTGCCCCCCAAGAGAGGTAATTTCCCCTTTTGTTCTTCTTCCTCTACTCTTTCAATGATGAAATCTGCTAAAGCCTGAGCCTTGATTGTCGTTCTCGACTGAAAGTCTATGTTATATTCACTTAGTTCAATGGACCACTTAACTAGCCTCCCCAAAACTTCTGGTTTCATGAGAACAGTTTTAAATTGATGGTTAGTCAGTACCTACCACAATAGGATGACTTAGGAAATATGGCTTGAGTTTTCTTGCCGTCGTCTCAAGGCTAAAGCCAATCTTTCAATAGTGGGAAACCGGGTCTCAAGATCACTCAGTAGCTTACAGACATAATACAGCAGCTTTTGAACTTTGTTTTCCACTTTAATAAGAAGTACACTTAAGCTTAAGTAGGCCAAGTACAAGTATAGAGTTTTTCCCGTTCGGGTTCGAAGGAATGGAGGTGAGGTTAAGTAAAACTTCAATTCCTTAAAGGTTCTTTGACATTCTTCAGTATACCAAAAGTTCTTTACACTTCTCAAAACCTTGAAAATTGGTAAATTCTTGTCCCCATACTTGGACAAGAATCGTTTAAGGCTGCAAAGAGACCAGTTAACTTTTGAACGTGTTTTGCTCTTTTAGGAGGTTCCATGTCTTGAATTATTTTTATTTTAGTTAGGTTTGCCTCAATTCCCTATTGAGTCACCATGATCCCCAAAGTTTTCCCCCTACTACTCCGAATACATACTTCTCAGGATTAAGTCTTTTTTTGAACTTTGTCATGATAGTGAAGATTTCTTGGAGGTCCGCCATATAATCAACTTTCTTTTTACTCTTTACAAGTATGTCATCCATGTAAGTTTTCATGTTGCATCCCAACTGATTGGCAAACATTTGATCTTTCCATCCATTAATAAGTCACCCCGAGATTCTTGAATCCCAAGGGCATCACCTTGAACAGTAAGTGCCGAAGTCAGGGACAAAGATTGTCTTGGCTCTATCCTTAAGATCCAGTCAAATATTGATAATACCCCTTATAGGCATCTAGAAAAGAAAGATCTCAAACTCAGAGGTTGAATCTACTAGTTAGTCAATACAAATAGTAGGGTAACAATTCTTTAAACAAGCCTTATTCAAGCTAGTGAAGTCAACACACATCATTACTTGGCCCAAAGTTTAGGAACCTTTACTACATTGCTGAGCCACTCAGGGTACTGGATTTTTTGATGGCCTCGACCTCAACAATTTCTTTACTTCCACCTCCACTACCTAGCCCCTTTCCTTGCCAAAGTTCCTAGCGAGCTTAAGCCTTGCGAGATGACGCGAAGTTACCACTTGTTGCTCCTCTAGAGATGGTGTGTATAACTATTCTTTCTTGATTATCCACCCCAATTACTCCTTCTCCCCAAGGCAGACTTAGGTCTCTCTTGTTCGGGTTCCTAGCCTATCATTGGGGTGGCCTTCCTCTATCCATTCCTTGGACGAACTGCCTCAAATGTTCTCTTCGGATCAAGTACTTGATTACCATTCTTTAAGGAAATACAATCATTGGTATCATGGTAGTGATATTTGTGGTAGTACCACTTATTTTTATTACGGCGTTTCATATCACTCTGCATTGCACTTGGCCACTTCACATATGGCTCTTTCTCAGTCACTACTAGAATTCGTGAACGTGTAGTATTGAGCTAGGTGTAGGCCTCAATAGGGTACACTTCTCCTATGGGGGCACGGCTACGATAGCCGCTAATGGTGCGACCAATTCTAGTAGGAGTTCTGAGAAAGACCAATGTGAAGGAAGGGCTCTTCAGCATAAGAGTGAATGTCTGTCTCTTATACACATCTTAGATGGTCCTACCTCTTATGGACTATGGTGCAGAAGTCCAAGTAAAATCCTTTCCAACATTTCATTCTAAAACCCTATACACATCTAGATGGCTCCAAAGAGTGGGTCCTAAGCTAAGTGTATAAGAGACAGGTACAAACCATGTCCAAAGCACTCAGTTGTTCCACATGTAGTACAACCACATTTGGAACAACTGTGCTAAACTTTTGCTTTGCATTCCTTGAGGTAGGTTTATACACATCTAGTCGAGTTAGACCAAAGAGAAAAATCCAATAAGAATTCAGAACTGAGAAAATTAAGAAAATGATTAATTAACATAACCTGCTATTTTGATATTTTTACCTAAAACCAATGGGTCAGATCAATCTACGGGTAGTACATTTATTACTTGACCTATTTAAATCAATTTGGACCGCAAGGGTAAAATTACTAAAATGCCTCTAGTGGACTCGGACCAGAGCCATGTGCACACACATTATTAGACATATTATTTTAGCATCATTAGTTTCTTTAGAATTAAAATTGTCCAAACACAGTAAACTAACATTGCTAAAAAATTTTGGGGTCAAAAATTAGAAGAGAAAACAAAAGAAAGTAAAAACTTTTAGGGCCAAAATTCAATTATCCAATAATTTCGATCCCTTGATAGGCCTTGCCAAGCCCAGCCCCAGCCCGCTACCTCCTTAGATCCATCACTAGTTCACAAGCCCCACCCTTAGTCCTTACATATTCTTTTCCTAAATGATAAATTCACCCTCAATAAATTAAATTGTGTCGATCAAAAACAACTCAAACTAACGAATGATCTCAAATGTATACTTTTATAATTTGGTGACTACATTTTCAGAAAGAAAAGATTTTTATATGCTTATTTGATGACTTATCAATAATTTGATGACCTTATTTAGAGTTTACTCTATTTTGGATTTGGAATTTTCTAAAACTTAAGGCTGAAGGCCTTTTGTTTTGTTTCTTTAGATAAAGAACTAACTTAAGTCTTAAGCAAAGCTATAGGATATTATTCTGTCAGAGATAGCACGAGTACGACTATAAAGCAAAACAATGGGCCATTAAGAATCCAATTCAATATCGTACTTTTACATCCCAGTTCAACTCACACGTTAGATAGGTCTGATTTATAAATTTTATGATATAAATTAAATATTATAAAATTTATAATATTAATAAAAAAAAATTTATAATATTTAATTACGTGGACTAAAAATTGGTATATTTATATATATATATATATATATATATTTTCCTTGATTCTGACTCGCGTTTCGTCCGTTCACCTTCTCGTTTCCCACTAGTACTACATTCGATCCGCTATAAATAAAGCTACCGCTCCTCACACTTTTCTCATTATCTTATCATACTTTTTCTCACACAGACACACAGTAAGAATGGCAACAGTTGGTGGCATCCGTGAATCTCAGGGCTCTCAGAACAGCCTTGATATCGACAGCCTCGCTCGATTTGCTGTCGAGGATCACAACAAGAAACAGGTGAGTGAATCAGAATTTATTTGATCGAAAGAAAGGGGGCTTCATTTAGTTGAAATTCCCTGTATTGGGTGCTTTTTTACCTTTTATTAAGCAGATGTTTTTAGCTTCTTTTTTAATGGAAACGAAAAGGGCCTTTTTTGGATGGGGAGAATGGAAGGTGGTGGTTGTGGATTCTGTGTTTCTGTGTGAATTTTTGGTGTTAGATTTGATGAAAGATCTTGTCTTGAAATCAGGGAAATTTTATTACTATAAGAAAAGGGCTTGATTGTTGGATGGTAATTAAGGAATTTATGATCGAATCAAAGTAATCTTTATGTAATATTTTTATATTATGGCTTTGCCTGATGTGATCTCAAAACGTGAGGTTGGCTCGACTGGTAAAGGTTTGAGGCTTACGATTGAACTTGCTGTCAGTAGGTGGCATGCTCTTGCCATGAAATCGGATAAAGTTAATTGTACCCAAATTTTAAAAAACAAAACGTATAAAGGCTAGTTGTGAAAGTGTTTTCGAGAATGTTTGGTTTATGAGAAAAATGATGTGTTGTTAGTTTGAATTGATGTATTAAGATGAACTGGTATGACATGGTCGGATGTTTGACTGTTTGATTGCAGAATGCCCTTTTGGAATTTCAGAAGGTTTTGAATACAAAGGAGCAGGTGGTGGCCGGGACCATGTATTATATTGGACAATTGAGGTGAAAGATGGGGATAAGAAGAAAATTTATGAGGCCAAAGTTTGGGTGAAGTCTTGGATGGATTTCAACACAGGTTAAAGAATTCAAGCTTGTTGGTGATGCTAGTGCTTAGATTTGCTCTGTTACGATGCACTATGAGAATAAAGCTAAAGCATTTGTCTTTCAGATGGAAAGATTGGGAATAAAAACTTACCTAGTTTGTATATTCTATAATGGAAAATGTTAACATGCTACTGACATGTTATCTTAATGTTGGAAAGGATTTTAGAATTGGTATGGTATTGCAAACAATTTGATCTAATCATGTGCTTTTACACAAATATGGCTGGAGTATCAGTTCCCTAGCCTCCCTTGTATGCCACTCTTATGACATTGAAGTTCTGTTTCTCATTTCACTAGTAAACACTGTTACCCTTTCCTAGTAATTGTGCCTTATGTTTTTCATAGAGATTTTTTTCATTATTTTTATTATTGTTATGATGCTTTTAGTAATCTTGTAGAATATTATGTTGTTGGCATTTTATCTTTTTCCTCGACAGTTTTAATCTGTGAACATTCTTATTTGCATCTTACAAACATTGAACCTGATTTTTTCAGATTGATTCTCCCCTGCTTGCATTTGTACCATATCCTAGTCAAGAGTGAATATCACCTTATCTAATCAATGTAAAAAGCATCAGATTGAAGTTGTGTGTGAAAAATGTTGTTGGTTTAGATTTCTAGCACAAAAAAAAAAGCATGTGTGAAAAATGTTGTCTTGGTTTAGATTTCTAGTACAAAAAAAGCATGGATGGTGTATTGGTGATGCAGTTCGCAAATCCTTTTTATGGGGGTCAAGTGACCTAGAATTATATGGCATAGGAGCTTAGAAGCCGCCATAGATTCAATATTCCTGTGCTGATGTTAGGCTGTGATGTTGATGTATATTCAAGTATGTGGGGTTACCTAAACGATTTGTACTGTAACAGGTGATTTGCAAGATCTTAGGGATGCTTACGTTGCATTCTATCATGTCTAAATTTTGATTGTTAAGTTTGCACTCGACAGATCTGCAACGCGTCTTGCTAAACTTCTGGTATGGGTTACAGGCTTCAATACAGCAAAATTCCACAACCAAGTAAGGTTAAAGTACTGGAAATAGCCTGTTATTGTTGTTCTAACCACCTACAATATCGAACTAGTAACAAATGTGGATGTTTTTAGTCTTAATAACTCCATTCTCCCACCCACCAAATGGTGACACTTGTACGACATCTATATTTTTGGTGGAAATGCACATTGAATTGGTGGTGTGGATTTTTATTATAGAGGAATGACTTTGATTTATCTTTGCTCATGTAAAAGCAAGTATTCTATTTTTGTACAAGCAAAACTGTATGAATGACTTTGATTTATCTTTGCTCATGTAAAAAGCAAGTATTCTATTTTGGGAGAATTGTAGATTTGGTTTCTAAATATGGATAGTGCTCAAAATTTGTCTCCAATTTATATGAAATTGCAGTTTCGATTCCCAAATTATCAATTATGCGTGAAAATTGGACAAATAACAGAGAAGTCTAAATACGTAATGGTTTTGGTCATGTGCGGTGCACATGGACGTTAACTCTAAGAAAGGTTTTGCCAAAACTCATCAATTATGTGCGACATTAGTCCCCAATGTTAATGGATTTTAGCTAAACAAGTCCCCATTCTAGGATTTTGTCAAATTATAACTAATTTAAACAAAAGTTATACAATCCACATATTAAACATTATTTTATAATTAAGATACAATTCAAAAAATTAATAATATCAAAAAAAATGAACTAGAATGCATTTGTACCATAATCGGCCACCCAAGAGTGATTTCGTGGTAATCAAGGCATTTTTCGATCCGTTTGACAGAATTTCTAAAATCTTCTCAAAGAAGCCATCCAGCATTACGGCTATTACATTTCTCTTAATTTTTACACCTTCCCTTTACCATAAGTTCTAACTTCTTTGTTTTATGCTATTTTTTATAACAAAAATTGATGAATTCCCCTTTATTTTAAGCACTTGTAGAAGAATTTTGATGTTGACCTTCATGCAATCCTGTAATTGTAATTCATTGTGGTTTTGGGGTGATAACAGTTTTTTTTTTTTTTTTTGATAGAAAGTACCTATATTGGTTGTGAATGTGATTTGTACTAGTCTACTCTATAGTCATTGACCTCTTTTTTTATTTTCCTTTTCTTTCTAAAACTTTTAACATTTTTAATACTAAAAATATGAACCAGAAGACATTTGTATTATAGATGTTATTATACTGTTAATATATGGATTAAACGACATTTGTTTAAATTCTTTATAATCTGACAAATCATCCCAAAATGGGGACCTATTTAGCTAAAATCTATAAAAATTTGGAACCAATTTCGCACACAACTCCGTGAACTTAGACAAAACCTTTTAGAGTTAACGGCCATGTGCACCGCACTTATAACCTGATGTGTTAGGAGATAGTTTTGGATTTTTCTGTCATTTGTCGTATTTTCATGTATAATTGATAGTTTGGGGATCAAAATTACAATTTTAGATAGATTAAGGACTAGTTTTAAGCACTACCTATAGTCTGAAGACCTAAACTGCAATTCTCCCTCTACTTTTGTGCAAGCAGGACTGTACTTTTTTCCGTTCTGTTTTCTCTCTTTCTCTATTCTGTTTGCCTGAAAATTTGTCAGAGAAATTGGGGGAGTAAAACCCCCGGCACTCTTGTAAACTGAACAAGTAGCCTGGCTGCTTTATGCCTTTAGCCCCAAATGGCGTCTAGGAGTATCTAGGGGAGGGCATGAATTTAGTTAGTCGAACTCGCGACCCATTTTAATTGCAAATTAAAATTTTGAAATCGATTAATTAGAATTGGGTCGGTTAGTGGATTCAATCAAATTCTAAAATTACAAAAAAACGGGTACAAAATGGAAATAAAAAAATGTAGGCTTAGAATATTAAATTCTAAATCTCTTTCAAAACTAACCTATATGACAATTCATCAATGAAAACTAATTGAAACTTGTAATATATTTTTATCTTTTTTAAATACAAATGCTGTCTTTTATACAATCTAGTTTTATATGATTAATACTTGAATTTTACTTAAGAATATATATATATATGGTCAGATAAATAATATTATATATGTACACACGTATATATATAGAATTTATGTATATAAATTTGAAGAAAACATTGCATTCATTTAAATATAGTCTAGTTTTAATAATATTATAGATTTATAGTTTTCTATATAAATTACAAATCCAAAATGAAATGCTAATTTGTAATTCTTAAAACGATTATATATTAGTCATAGTTATATATAGTCAGTATTAGTCACACTTTATATGTATTAATGTATATAGTTATCAGTATATACGTAATAACGTTTATGAAGTTATAAGTATTGTAATCACACAATACACACACACACATATATATATATATATATTACGAAAATATTGCATTTATTTAAATATAGTATAGTTTTAATAATACTATAGACTTATAATTTTTTATATAAACTATGAATGTAAAATGAAACACTAATTTGTAGTTGTAAAACGATTGTATATTAGTCATATTTATGGAGAATTCTACAGTTCCATTGAGAGAACCATTCCTCTGGTTTTAAGGACTTGTACAATACAAGTTTTTAAAGCACATAGTGTGTACTGTACAAGCCTTTAAAGTACAAGGGAATGGTTCTTTGAAGGGATTGTAGAATTCCCCTTTATTTATATATAGTTAGTATTAGTCATACTTTTTTTGTATCAATATATATAGTTATCTGTATATACATCTGATACATACCTATATATATATATATATATATACACACGCGCGTAATAACGTATATGTAATTATAATTAGTATTAATCACACAATAGTGGGCATATACATACATACATATATAAATACATACATACATACATATATAAATACATACATATATATATATATATATATTGAAATTCTACAATCTTTTTAGAAAACCATTCCGTTGGTTATAAATGCTTGTACAGTACAAGCTTTTAAAGCACATAGTGTTGTATTGTACAAACTTTTAAAGTATAAGGGAATGGTTCTTTTAAGGGGACCGTAGAATTTTCCATATATATATATATATATATATATATGTTAATTAAGAAAATATTCTATTCATTAAAATATAGTATAGTTTTATTAATATTATAGACTTGTGGTTTTCTATGGTCATAGAATTTATTTGTGCTTTCTGGATGTTGTGTTATGTTAAATGTTTGTTATGTAATAATTGTGATTTCAGAAATGTGCTAATTTTTTTTTTTTTTTTTTTTACGTTTATCCACAAGAAATGAAATTATGGCTATTTTATTATTTGCTGAATTTTGTTTTAATTTTTTTTTTTAGTTTTCGTAAAGGATTTCAGTCTAATGTTAATGAGCTCAATTGGCAAATACGGTTAATCGAATTCAAAACCGATTTCAATTCGAATTTGAATAATAGAATTCTATTCCAAATTCAATTCAAATTGAAATTAGTTAACAATATTAAGATTTATTTTTTAATTTCGATTAAAATATTTGATCGATTAACCAATCGGTTAACCGATGCACACCCCTAAGAATATCCATACTTCAGCTCATTATTAACAAATATAATGCCAAGTAACTTGCTTTAAACTTCTCTTATAATCCATCCTAGGAACTAATTTACAAAACAATACTATTAATACCAAAAAGAAAAGGATTAAACAAGTATTTCCTCAAAATTTGTACAGTACTAGTTTTTGAAAAAAAAAAACAAAAAACAAATAAGTAACCGTACTGCTGATGAAGAAATACTTGGTTCCATTCGAAGTTGCAGAAATTTCCAACAGATGTTCAAGAGACACTGAAAATCTTCATTCAAGGAAAATTTTCTGATTGTGAATTGGCGGTTAATTTTTTATTTATGTACAAGAGCTACAAATCTTAGATGTTTATAATTACAAAAAACCTAGGATACTAAGAAAAAATTGACAAATTTATACTGCTGTAGCATACAAGGCCCAAGAAAAGACCACCTGTTCCCTAGTCTATCACAAGTCCAAAGCACTTGCTAAATAGTTCTTTTCTCCAGAGTTTTCTGATTGTCAAAAGGATGTTCCAATTATATCATGTCAACGCTACCCAATCTGAAGGATAACAACTATCTGCTACTCCATGCTGACTATCAACAGCAGGATGACAGCAAGTTACCCCTCTTCATCATAATCTTCCTCCTCGTCTATCCCCTGGTTCAACTTGGCAAGTTGAACAGGATCAATAGCCATCGATTCCATGTCAGCAAGCGACCAACCAGGGTATTCTTCGAGGCTTCAAATCAATAGGAGGCTTTGTTGATGAGCCAGAACGGGCTCCGTCTGGTATGGCTGTAGAAGTTACATTTTCATTTAGGTCCAAGTTTAGATCAATATTTCGAGATGGTGCTTCAGTCTTCTCCCCAGCCAAAGAGTTTTTCATATCATCTGAATTCACACCATTAGCCTGTCTTCCAGAAATTGTATATTTCGCCTCATCAATTTGCTGCGAATTTTCAGGATCATCTACAAATTTCTCATATTGAGAAGTTATTCTTTGGAAGAGAAAATTAAGTCTAATTTCACTTTCTCCCTCTTCCCCTTCCTTAATCGAAGTGTGGCCTGTCTCAGACTGCAATCAAGAAAATTTACCAGTTAAAAGAAAGCATGTATCAAACCAAGATTACTAAAAGCTCCTAAACTCATTTTTTTATCTTTCTCTCTCCTCTAGCAAGAGGAAGAGGCACATAGCGATGGAACAAAACGGGATTGAAATATTTACAGATAGAGAGTTATATGTACAAGTTTCAAAAAATGAAAGGCTTGCATCTCAATGGAACACCTAACAGATGCATCTTATTGTAGTTAGTACCAACTGTTAACCTCAATGCTTGAAGAAATAGTACTAGAGTTCTATATCTTTAACCACTGCAACAACTAAAGAAGCACAAACATTTAGCAGTTAGCACACTGAAACTTTAGAAAGCCATCTTCTAACATAACAACAAAGTGAAATACCATAGAAAAATTCTTCTAAAATATTTATAAAGCATCCTATGTACACTTTGCAGCAAATTTCCCTCAGGAAGCTGAAATAATCATGAAATTAACAAATAAAGATACGTGTCAACGCATATAAAAGTAGCTCACCATGTGGATCTTCTTGGTTTCGTCATCACTGTCGTTCCCTTCATCTTCGATAGCCTTCCTGCATGACAGAAACTATTAACATACAACCCCTAAATTCACATATTAAAATTTTTGGACTAGAAACCAAACTGTTAAAACCTCTATACGTACCTTTTTCTAGCAGCAGATCCCTCGCCAGCTGCTTCTGAACCACCCAGGTCCGGTACCCTACTTACAATATCTCTCAGAAAGTCGAACACATTAAAGCTCTGCACACATTGTTTCCTGCAAGTTAATCATGGATTGGCAGAATTGCAATGGTCAGAAAAACAGTTATTGAACAAGCCTCAGTCAGCTAGCACCTAACAAATAAAATAAAGCACAAGATATCTACGAGAAAGCTTACAAGTGCAAAGAGTTGACTGTTTTTGCACCCCTCTTAAGAGTGATCTCATAAGTTCGGTCACAAAGATCTTGTAGAAACAACTCCAGAGCTTTAGCTGCCAATTGAAAAATATAACTTACACAACAAACGATAACATATATACAGGAAAATAACAATTAGAAATGATTACTGCAAATATAAATCTGCAACACAAACAGTAATATACAAAAATAAACACAAAAAGAGTTGACATTCTTCCTGAACTACTTACAGACTAGAATTGAGGTACAGCCATGGCAATCTTCCCCACATCCTCGTCAGCTTGCATGATCTTCTTGATCCTAACCTGTAAACAAACAAGACGGTTAGATGCCATGTTTGACCTTAGGTCAAAATCTGTATACAAGGTTACGAGTAAAAATCTATATGTAACAATAATAATTAATTAATCTGTTTCTCCAATTACAGAAAAGTCAACACAATCAAAATTGAATATGAAAAATCCAAGTTCAATAATATTTCCAGAGAATGCAGGTTGGAGTGCAAAGAAACACTTCAATACCCGAATGCTCGGAGCCTCGGAATAACAACCTTCAGCCACCACTATATTTAAATTTGCCTATTTCAACGACTCTAAAGATCAAACACCAACTTTTACCGAAATTCATAAACCTAAAAACTACTCATCCTATATAAGCATATCCAAACACGAAAACCAAAACCCCTCTTCAACTTCAGTTCTGCAATGCCCTCTGTGCATAGCTTAATTTACCTCCTTAAGCAGGTGTCGATTATGGTTAGAATTCTAGGGTTTTGATCTTAGATGTTTAAATTCTATGTAATAGATTATCTATATATTAGAGAACTCTGTTTCGAAGAATATACCTAAAGCCTAAAGCCCGAGAGGCTGTTTGGACGAAGAAAATTTAATTGTTTTTTCTGGGATAATTTCATTTTAACCCTTATTGTCAATTTAATTTTTAATATTATATTTTAGACATTTAAATCTTTCGATTAAATCTAATGTTTATTATTTATTTAACAAAAATACCCTTATGCTCTCTTCTTCTTCTTTCCTCATTTTTACTTTATTTTGTTCTTCTCTTTCATTTTGTTAATGTGATTTAATAATTTTTATTGTCTCTTATACACATCTAAATGTTTATAAGAACTTTATTTATAGAAAAAAAAAAGATATTTTAATTTCATGTAAAAATTTGTCCACACATCTAATTGAGGATAAAAATATCATTTGAAACTGAAAAGTTAATACCGTTGACTTTGACCATTAGTTCGTATTTAAGTGACTAAAAACTACCAGACGGAGCCCGTTCTGGCTCATCACCCTAAATATTAAGGGATAAAGTGAAATTAACTCTTTTTTCTTTTCCATTTTTTACCTCACAAAAATCTCTTTCTTTATCTCCCTCTTGATTGGTAAAGGGTAAAAGTAGAAAAAATGGTTAATTTACATTCCTTCCCTGAGGTTTTCTATAATTTCATGAACTTCCCCTCAGGTATAAAAAATTACACTTATATCTCCTATTTTAATATTTTGAGTAACAAAAAAAAAAAAAAAATGACATCGCTAATTTACTAACCTAAGAATAAAAACCTAACTAAATATCCTAAAATGCCCCTATTATTTTTTTAACGTAAATAAAAATTTTAAAATATTTGTTTAATTATTTGATCTTTAAAAACCTCAAAATACTCCCAAAATCTTCTTCTCTCACCGGTAATCACAATTTCTCCATTGTCATAGCCACCATGCACTTTCAACTGTTGGCAGCCCTTCAACAAGTAGAACACCAACTCAAAACCAGTTCACTCTTTCTTGCATGATCCAATCCCTTAAAAAACTATAACAACCACTAGCACCACATCACTTACTCGAATACCATCTCAATTCAAATCCAAAATCAAGTAGTTGCCTAATTTCAAACATTGCATCCATGAAAACATGAGATCTTGGGTTTTTTCAAAAAATAAAAAAAAAAGAGAGAGATACAAAGAGAGAGAGATTCTGATGGATTGATAGCCGGCTTTTGATTTGCGGCGCCGATCACCGCCTAGTCGCGGTGGCAAAAGTTCTTCAAATTGCACCCTTAAGCTCAAATATTTTTGTTGAGCACGATTTTGTCCATGAAATTGGTTAAGAATAGCTGGTTAGCCGCCAATTGGACAAGGCTTAAGGCGGGTTCTCCATGTTTTCATCCTTCAAATCTTTATAGCAAAATGATCCTCTTAGTATGTAAATCAAAGATATGGCATCAATTAGGAAGGCTAAAAGTGAAGATCTACAAATTAGTGTTTGTGATTTGCGAAATTTCTTAAGGCTTTGTTGGGAATGTTAGAGAGGGGATAGTAGAAAAAAAAGGATGAATAAGAGAAATATTAGGGGATTTTTGCTATGAGTCCTTGGTGGGTTTAAGGGTAAATGGTATACACCTGTCTCTTATACACATCTAGATGTTTATAAGAGACAGTTTACAAAGGAAGGTAGGTTTTATTTTTTTTATTTTTTTTTAACTTTTTATTTGAAAAGTTATATTTCGTGAGGATATTATAGTGATTTCATGTACACAAGGGAGCTATATGTAATTTTTAATACCTAAGGAGAAGTTCCTACGATTAAGCCAAACCTTAGGGGAGGCATGTGAAATTATCCCAGGAAAAATTTACATGGGCTCCGTATGGATTTTTTTTCCCATTTTTTGATACTTTTTACTTTATTAATATTATTATTATTTTTTGCTATAGTTGTTGAAAATACTTGTTTGGTCGGTACAAATATTTTTGGGTAAACTATTTTACTCTTTTAGATGTGTACTACTCATTATTTTAACAATTCAAAAATTTCTTTCACTGTTCATTACTTATATTAGTCAAATAATTATTTATCCTATTCACCTATATACATATGTTACTATTCACATATATTAGCATTAATTTGGAAAAAAAAAAGCAAATGGTCCCCAAACTTTTTACTAATCCAATATGGGTCCCTCAACTTTATACTAGGACAATTTATCCTTAGATTTTTTATTGTGTCAATTTGGTCCCTAAGGCAACGCCACTATAATTATTAAAATCTCCACTGAAATAGCCACTCATATGAGGGCAATTTAGTCATTTAACATCTTTGAGATGGCAATACAAGTCTCTACTCGATTAATATGAACAAAAAATTAGAAAAAAAAATGAAGAAGCCAAATTGGGGCACTAATTTTTTCCCAAGAAGGCAACACAGGTGTCTTCGATTTGATTATTTATTTTGTCCTTTTTTTTGCCATGTTTAATCTAATAGACCAAAAACATTAAATGACTAACTTGCCCCCAATTTGGTCTCTTCATTTTTATTCTAATTTTTTGCCCATGTTAATTGAGTAGAGACTTGTATTGCCATCTCAAAGATGTTAAATGACTGGATTGCCCTCATACGAGCGACCATTTAGGTGGAGATTTTAATAATTATGATGACGTTGCTCAATAGGGATCAAATTAGCACAATAAAAATGTCTAAGGACTACATTGTCCCAATTTAAAGTTGAGGGACCAATACTGGATTAATAATAAAAAATTATTAAATCACGGGATTACCCCAAGCATGCAAGACACAACACAAAAGTAATAGATAAACAATAATACATGTATTAGATCCCAAGATCAATCAAGACAAAACCATAAGAGGTATATTCAAAAACCATAACAATAACAATCTAAGATAACTAAATCACACTTATATACAAATACCAATCCACAATTTAAAACGACAATAAGAAGTTCGATATACTAAACAAGCTCTAACTAGTCCTTAGGCACACAGATCTAAACAAAAGAACAAATCTTACACTAACATGGTAATGGAAAACTCTAACTCCAGTAACTAGGGTCCGCACTGTAATCTCCTCCCAGATCGGCCTAGATTCAGGACTTGGTATCATCTCCTATTGGTCTTCGACTGCAAATAGAAAGGAAAACAATAACGGGGTAAGCATATAATGTCTTAGTAAATAAAATTTAAACCCAATTATAGATAACATGTATATAATCAGTGCAGGGTACAATACACGAGACATCATCAATAATTAAAATGCAAATACCAATCAATGAGCTCATGGTTCACAAAAATCATCACAACATTGGATCAAATCTACCTATTATCTGCCTGAGTGGATAAGGCATAACGGAGTGTCTATCACTTGTCTTCTATATAGTGATCTATAACATGTACAAATCTAGATTATACTAAGTATATCATTTCATTCACTCGCTCATAGCCAAGTCCACTCAAGTGAACCATTAACCTCTTCACAATAAACAATCATTAAAGCATAATGCAATAAATGAACAAAGAATACATTACATAACAAACACATAAATTATAAGCAAACTTACCTTATAAACATTACTCAATAATCAAATATACTTACCTTAATATCAATTATTTTAGGGCTGCATAACCAACCATGTATAAGGTATTGATAAAAGTCATAAACGTTACCTCGAAAATCGATTTTGATAACCTAACTTCGATATTTTAAAATTCTAACATCGAATCACCTAAACTACGAGAGTGTTAAACGTTTAGGATAAAAACCAAGGTAGGGGTTTACTTTTGGGGATAACCTAATTTCTTAATCAAGCAATAACTGAACACAAACAAATAAAGGTTGACTTAAATTTCTAAAATAAGATCAAAATTTAAGAATTAGGATTCATAACTTCAAATATATCACTAAGATAGGAATTGTCAAAACTCTCATTCAAATCTCACCAAAATAATGGCTAAAAAGTCCTCTCAAACTGAAACCAAATCCCAAGAGCTCATAAACATGATCGGTAATAAAATCAAACTATAAATATCCAAAAATTAAGCAAATTAATTTCTGTCTCTTGAACATTTAACATGAAAAGCTCATGTATACAATTTGAAGAATCAAAAAGCCTTTATCACCAAGATTTGGGGACAAAAATTCCTAACCTAATGTAAGATTGTTCATTTGGAAATAAAGTTATATATATTTTTAGAAAATCAATCTTTGGAGCTTATTGTTTTTTAGACTTGGAAACGAAAAGGATATAAATAAGGGGACCCTTCAATAGTCATTGTGAGGAAGTTTTAATAACTTCTCAAAATTTGCACTTTGTTCCTTCAAGTTTTGAGAAATTATATTTTTGCTTAAAAACTTTAAAAG
The DNA here is from genome assembly GCA_025175665.1 of Cinchona pubescens. NCBI lineage: Eukaryota > Viridiplantae > Streptophyta > Magnoliopsida > Gentianales > Rubiaceae > Cinchona > Cinchona pubescens. Next base: position 46,766 of record JANKKI010000564.1, read on the forward strand.
ATGTTCAAAAAGGGTAAAATGATTATTTAACACTTGAAAGAGATATTAATGAGTATTTAAAGGGATAAGATCATATACGAAAATATGTGGAACGAGTAGAAAAAGTCGGGTATTACGATCTTCGTTCCTTAAGAAAACTTTCGACCTCGAAACTTAACGTACCTATGAGACAAACAAGTAAGGGTATTTGTTCCGCATGTTGGCTCTAAATTCTCAAGAGCCTCCATGCATTTGATTAATCGAGCCGACTTTGGAGGTAAAGCTAACTAATATGCTAGGTTTCCAACTAGACAGGTATCTCGAAGGGTCCCACAAATTTTGGAATCAATTTTCCACTCTTGCCAAATTTATAACCCCTCTAATCAGTGAAACCCTCAAGTATAACTTGCTCCCAACCTGAAAACTTTAACGGTCTTCTTTTCATGTCTACCCAACTCTTCTTTCTATATTGAGCTGCCTTGAGTTTATCTTGAATTATGGCTATCTTGTTTACTATAATTTGAATCAACTCTAGTCCCGTTAGTCTTCTTTCCCCGACTTCATTCCCAATATAAAAATGACCGACATTTTCTTCCATACAAAACTTCATACAGAGCCATGTCGATGCTACTATGATAACTATTATTGTAGGAGAACTCTATCAACATCAAATGCTCGTCCCAGTTACCCCTAAAGTCAGTATCATAGGCTCTCAATATATCCTCTAATGTCTGAATTGATTCTAATTGCCTGTCCGTTTAGGGATGAAATGAAGAATTCAAAACCACTCCTGTACCCAAGGCTTGCTGGTACGCTGTCCAAAATCTAGATAGTGAACCCTGGATCCTGATTTGAAATAATCTAATAAGTACACCATGTAGTTTCACAACATACTCCATATATATTTGCACTAACTTATCCATAGGAGTATAAGTCTTCAATGGCAAGAAATAAGTAGATTTAGTTAATCTGTCACCAATAACCCAAATACAATCATGTCCCAATCTGGTCTTGGGCAACCCACTAACGAAAACATCATGATATGCTCCCATTTCCATTTTGGAATATCAAGTAACGAACTCAATAAACCACTCATTTCTGGTGCTCGGCTTTTACCTATTGACAAACCAAATATTTGCAAGTGGAGTAGATTGATTTAGGTTTTTAGTCAATTATATTTATTGCTTTATGTAGGAATAGTATTTTGTCTTGTCTTTATTTTAATTTGTCATGTCAAAAACTCTTGATTATTTAGTAAATAGGCTTTTGAACCTAAGATTTGTTCCAATAGTCCTTGTGGGAACGATTCTTATTCATCCTATATACAAACTCACAGTGTGTACTTGCGAATGTGTGGGAGTTGATTAGGATAATTAAGGTTTTTTTTTTTATTATTACTTGTTGATTGTTTTCAAAAACATAATCAACATTTCACCAAACAAGTTTTTGGCCCCATTGCTGGGGACTATTTTGGTATCAATATTAGTTGTAGTGAGTATTACTAGATTAAACTTTTTAATTCTTTTTATTTATTTATTTACTTCTAATTATTCCTTATTCTCTCATTTTTGTTTTGCGATTTTGTCTTCGCTAGTTGATCTTTGATTTTCTTTTCTTGTAGTTTATGGTAAATACTCATTCGTCCAATTAACCATTTCATCTGATTGACTTGGAGATTGAATGGAGTATAAGTAGAAACCACAGATGACAAGACTCAAACCAATATGACAATCTAATAGAGAATCCTACCCGTCCTGTGAATAAACGAGAAGAGGTTAAAGGTCTCCAAGGTTATGATTGCAGTCATATAAACAAGGTACTTTCACAACATGGAACCTACTCGCTCAAGAGTTCCTAGCCAAACACTTTTCACTGGCTAGGACCGCTAAGTTCCGAAACGAGATCACATCATTCAGACAAATCACTGAAAAGAGTTTAGGTGAAGCGTAGGACCACTTCAAGGGGCTGTTGAGGAAGTGTCCCCACCATACTATACTTCTATGGCTACAAGTACAAACCTTCTATAATGGACTATTTCTGGAGATGAGATTGATAGTTGATGCTAGTGCGGGAGGTTCTTTCCCCTACAAGACTCCAGAGAAAGTGCAAGAGTTGTTGGAAAGAATAGCATCCACACATTATTATCATGGAGTAATAACTCCCGTAGTTAGACAACAATAGACAGTGAATATTCAACGTCCAACGTTGGAAGTATGCCTAGCTATGGCACTTTCATATCTCAGCAGAATATTATGATGAATGCCATTACAAACTTAACAAAAGTTGTAGAAGACACCCTCAATGAATTTCTACCTTACTCCATTTGGTTCGGTTATGATTTTTGTCAATCAAATCACCAAAATAGGCTTATGTAAATCAGAAAAAATTTAAGGAACGAAGATCGTAATTAATGACTTATAAAAAGAGTTCCACAATAACACTACATACCAATTATGGAAACACATATAACCCGTCTTGGTGAAACCATCCCAACTTTTCCTGGATAAATGAAGCAAATGTCCAAAATCCATCATTTCAGTCAAATGTACCTCAACAAAATTTGTCAAATCAACCATCGTATCTAGACCAAACCAACGACCACATCAAAGGAATTCTTAGAATTTTTCATCTTATCAAAACAACGGTTTCATGAACTTAGCATAACTGGGTATAAGAGACAGGCATCTCAAAATCCAAATTATCCCGCATATGTAAATCATAATACACCCAATGATGATAATTTGAGAAGGGATTTTGAGAGGTTGCAAAGGGAGTATGAGAATTTGGAAACTACCTCTAAGAACCATGAGATGAAATGAATTGGGGCAGATAGCTCACCAAAACAATGAGAGACTAGCGAGAACATTACCGAGCCATACAATTCCTAACCCACGGGATAATAACCATAGGAGAGAGCAAGTTCAAGTGGTCACATTGAGGAGTGGGAAAACACTGGAGCCAAAGAAAGTGGAGGATGAAGAGTCGAGCAAAATGGAGAATGGTGCAAAGGAAAAGGAAGACATGTCAAAGAGCAAGAATGACAATGGGGAACCATCTAAAGCTCTTGACCTATAGGTGCCGAATATTCCTAGGGTTTACCTTGTTAGTAGCGGTAAGTATTCCTTTTCCCCAAAGATTGAAAGAGAATGAAAGGATGAAAAAGTTCAGGAAATTTTTGAAAATTTTTAAGAAAATTGTGATTAACCTTCCTTTTATTAAAGTAATAGAAAATATGCCCATAGAATGCTAAGTTCATGAAACAGATATTATTGAGCAAGAGGAGATTGATGGGGAATGAGATTCTATGCTTAAACGAATGTTGTGTAGTGCTATCATTCAGAAGAATCTTTCCCCTAAATTCAATGGTGTAGTGCTATCATTCAGAAGAATCTTTCCCCTAAATTCAAGTACGTCGGCTCGTTCTCAATTCCATGTGAAATTGAAGGGATGACATATCAGAAGGACTGTACTTGTAGCGATTACAGCCATATCAACCTCATGCCTCATTCCACCTTTAAGAGGTTGAATGGATGAGATTTAGGCCGACAAAGATCACTCTCCAATTAGTCGATAGAAGTGTAAGACAACCATTATGAGTGGTAAAAGACCTTTTTTTTTTATCAAAGTTGATAAGGTATTTCTATTAGCCAATTTCATTGTGCTCGACATAGAAGAAGACGTGGTGACCTCGCTCATATTAGGAAGATCTTTCTTGACCACCAGGCGAGCCATCATTTATCTCCAAGTTGGAAACTTACAATTTAGAGTCAATGATGACATTGTTTCCTTTAATGTTTTTGATTCTTTTAAGTTTCTAGCTAAATATGAAGACAAATGTTATGAGTATAGATATTATTTATGATTTGGTTAATGATTTTTGTAGGGAATCTCTGAAAGAGAAAACAAAGGACATGAACAATATCCCTGAAGAGGAAATGGGAGCTAGCAACAAAGAGAGCGTGATGGATGACGAGATGGAAAGGGCGATTGAGAATAACAACATGAGGAATAAAGGTAAAGAACAATTTCCTTTGAATCCCCAATCTTGAGCTCAACCCATTGCCTTCTCATCTTAAATACATTTTCTAGGAGAGAATGATATATATCCAATCATTGTCAATGCTTCTGATTGATATTGAATTGGGTAAATTAATACGTGTTAAAGAAACATTGTGGAGCCATTGCATCGAGCATTGAGCATATGCATAAGTCCTATTGCATGCACAAAATACTCCTTAATGACACTTATAAGCCTAAATGATCCCAGCATCTAAGGGGTTAAATCCTCCTTTAAAAGAGGTGGTTAAGAAGGAGGTTTTAAAGTTGTTAGATGCTGGGATCATATATCCTATCAGTAATAGTGAATGGGTTAGCCCAGTGCAAGTAGTGCCAAAGAAGAAGGGATGACTGTAGTCTTGAATGAAAAGAATGAATTAATTCCTGCTAGATTAGTGATGAGATAGTGGATTTGTATAAATTGTAGAAAACTCAATGAAGCCACTAGGAAATACCATTTTTCTTTACCCTTCATTGATCAGATGCTTGAAAGATTATCTAGACATGCATTTTATTGCTTTCTTGACGGTTATTCAGGGTATTTTCAAATTGTCATAGCCCCTGAAGATGAAAAAAACCACTTTTACTTGTCCATTTGGCACATTTGCATATTGGTGCATGCCTTTTGGCTTATGCAATGCTCCTAGTACCTTTCAGAGATGTATGTTTTCTATCTTTCATGATATGATTGAAAAGTTTATTGAAGTTTTTATGAATGATTTTAGTGTATTTGGTGACTCATTTGATTCATGTTTAAATAATCTCGCATATGTACTTGTTGGAAAGATGTGAGTCTTCAAACTTGGCACTTAACTAAGAAGTGTCATTTTATGGTTTCGGAAGGGATTGTTTTAGGCCATCGTATTTCATCTAAGGGTATGGATGTAGATAAAAGTAAGGTAGAAATCATTGAAAAATTACCACCTCCCACGAATGTAAATAAAGTGAGAAGTTTTCTTGGTCACATCAGTTTTTACCGGCATTTTATTAAAAAAATTTCTTTGATTTCTCACCCTTTATGTGCTTTATTGCAAAAAGAAGTGCCTTTTGTTTAATAATAAATGTTTGTCTGTATTTAATAAGCTAAAAGAAGATTTGATTACCACACCCATGATAGTCGCACCAAATTGAAATTTACCCTATGTTGAGGGTGTGGCATTGTGTCAAAAGAAAGAAAAAGTGTTACATAGTGTGTATTATGCTAGCTGAATAAGGTGATAGTTCACACGGATCATTCAACCCTTAAATACCTATTGACCAAAAATGATGCTAAACGTAGTCCCCAACTTATTAGATGGATTTTACTATTGCAAGAATTTGACTGGGAGGTGGTGGACAAGGAAGGAGTCAAAAATATTGTGGCAGATCACCTTTCACGACTCGAGGGACCCATAGCAAGAAAGAGTGATGAAGTGCCCATAAATGAGACAATTTCGGAAGAGCATTTGATGAGAATGGAGGATAGAACACCTTGGTTGGTGGATATTGTCAACTTCTTAGCTGTTAAGGTCATTCCGTCCATCATGGATGTAAATCAAAGAAAGAAATTTACCCTTACCTCTATCGTCGGTGTAAGGATCAAGTAATCCGGCGATTGATTCTGGAGAATTAGGTGCAAAGTGTTTTATTTCATTGCCACTCTTCACAAGTAAGGGGACATCACGACTCACAAATGACAACTGCACAGGTATTGCGAAGCAGATTTTTCTGGCCAACATTTTTGCGATGCAAGGGATTTTGTAACCCAATGCGATCAACGTCAACGTGCAGGGAATTTGTATAGAAATGAACATGAGATGCCATTGTAAAACATGCTAGTTTGCGAGATTTTTGACGTGTGGGGTATTGATTTTATAGGTCATTTTCCATCGTCACATAATAATAAATACATTCTTGTGATAGTGGATTATGTGTCCAAGTGGGTTGAAGCTGCGACATTACCAACGAACGACATAAGGGTGGTGCCAAACTTTGTGAAGAAAAATATTTTCTCATAATTTGGTGCTCCACGAGCTATTATAAGTGATGAAGGATCACATTTCAAAATTTCCTTGCTTGAATCCGTCTTATCTAAATATGGAGTCACCCACAAAATTACCCTACCATACCACCCGCAAACTTCTGGGCAAGTAGAAGTATCAAATCGGGAGTTGAAGCGCATACTTGAAAAGACCATAAATTTGTCAAGGAAGGATTGGTCCAAGAAGCAAGATGATGCACTTTGGGCGTATAGGACCGCCTTCAAGACCCCAATTGAGATATCTCCCTACCGACTAGTTATCGTAAAGCTTGTAGAGTTTTATTATACAACTCGAGACTCAAGTTGTTTCTTGGAAAGTTGAAGTCAAGATGGAGCGGGCCGTTTGAAGTAGTGTGGATATTCCTATATGGTGCATTGGAATTCAAAGGAAATCAAGGCAATTTCAAGGTTAATGACTAACGGGTGAAGCTCTAGTATGGTGGGATTATTAACGAGGGGCGGGAAACCGTCCACCTTGTCAACATTTGATCAAACGAGCCAAAATCGAGTCTAAGATTATAAATAAGGCCGCTACATAGGAGGCAACCCATGTGCTTTTATTTAATTTTGAAATGTTCTTATGTTTTTGTTTTGTTTTCCTTACTCTCATGATGTTATGTGTGCATTAAATTAATTTGTGAGAAAATGGTTAAAAATAAAAATGAGTTTTAAGGTCAAGGGAGGAGTGTTTTAAGTTATTGAGTTGAAAAATTTTGCACTGGGATGTACAGTTACTAGAGTTCGCGCATGGAATCTGCAAAATTGCAGCACCCAGGTGCGACAATCAGTGGGGTTAGTCGACCCTACTGGGTTTCACACCTGGGTTGTAGCGCACAGGCGCGATACCAAGAAGGGTTATTTAACACTTCAATTATAACAACAAAGGGTTAGCTTTTTCTTCCTATTTTTCAATTCTCTCCCAAACCTCCTCCCAAAAACCTCTTCAAACCCCAAGTCTTCAACTTTCAACTGATTTCTCCATCCTATATTCATACAAATTTCAATTCCACACAATTTTTGCATTATGTATGATTTTCTCTTCTTTTCTTTCTTAAATTTGTTCCTATTTGGGTTTTAATACTTGCATATCAGTAAAGGTTTGATTTTTCATGCGTAATTGATCTTAAATTGTTTAATTTTTATAAATTATGCATGAATTTGATTCTTATTGTTGTGTGGGATGATTTTTTATTGAATTTTTTTTCGATAAGTTGAATTATGTTTATGCCCACCATGTGTTTGATAAATTGTTTTTATGATTTTATCTGCGAATTTCTATTCCTATCACTAGAATTACTTCAATTATGTGATAACATGATCATAAGGATGGGTTTGTGATTTTTTCATATATTTTCCCTTGCGATTTTGTTATTCTGTAATTGTAAGGGTATATGTGATTGAGTTTACATTCAAACATCTCAATACATGGTTTTATGGCATAATTATGTTTACAAATTGAAATTTGGATGTTCATTATGGTTCGTGGTGGTTAGTACTAAGTAATTGGACCACTTTGGATTCAAATTATGGAGTTATTAGATTATGCACGCCAAGTGTTTGTTAAAATGCCTCAATGAGTGAGATTTGTTAAAACACTCGGCATATATGCGTGAACTTCCATCTGAGGACGTCTTTCATGATTTGTGATAAGATTGTTCATCTTTTGACTATTCGGCCTTGGGATAACTCTATTACTTATGTGTTACTTAGAATGACCACTAATCCTATAATTCAATTCTAAGTGAATAGGATGGGTTATTAATTGGAATTGTAGAATTATATAAGTGTGGTGTTGTTTGTTATCATAACAGGTGTTGCTTATACATCACTAAAAACAAGGTCCGCAAAGGTCAAGGCTCTTGCATTATCAATGCAAGAGCCTTGACCTTTGCCGGATGTACACCCCCACCCTGTCTCTTATACACAATGATTTCTATATGTTACTACCCATAAGAAATATGTGACTGACATCTCAAAGCAGGTGGTGATTAAAGAAAAAGGGGTATATGTACCTCTGCATGGGGCACCAGAGATTCGCCAAGTTATACGGGAACATGGATGGAACCACTTCATTGTTACCCCTATTGATGATGTAGTACTACTTGTGGGGAGGGAATTTTTTTTCTAATTTGACTCATTATGGTGACCAGCAGGTGTACGTAAGGACGCGACATGTGGACATCTTGGCATAACATTAATCAAGATTTTGAAGCTAAACCGGGTCTGAAGAAATGATTAGCATCAATAGGGGTAACAATGAAGTCTGTCTCTTATACACATCTAGATGTGTATAAGAGACAGGCATAAATCTATACGCCCACGTGGCAACAAAAAATGGAGGATCAACAAATAGCTAGGGAGTATGGGGAGGGTCCATCAACGTTTTCACCTTTTCTTCCTTTTTCTCAAGAAGTTGGCCGCAACTATTTTCTCAGATTATAAGAATTGACCATATTCTTTTAAACTCTCAGACTTGATTTTTATTGTTTTCCTACATTTAATTTATCATCCTCTTTTATGTTTTATTTCATAGCTTTATTATGTATACCCATAAGGGGTTATGATTTCTTTGTATACCCATAAGGGGTTACGATTTCTTTCTTAGCTATTGAAAAAATTATTGTTTCTTGGTTTTATTGTTTTTCTTAATGTCTTAAGCATTTTTATGTTTTGTTTTTGTTTTAGTGGTTGATGTTTTCGACTTTGACTCAAAAGTATTTAGTTTAACATAAACAGCACCAAATGTTCTTCATTGACAGAGAAGCTTCCCTTTTTCCCTTTCTCTTCTTTATTTTTGCATTGGGGACAATGCTATACTCTAAGTGTGGAATGGGGAGAGTTTCTTAATTTCTATTTTTTTGGTGGTTTGTTCATTTTGTTCAATTTTTGCTTTCATATTTGTAGCTTACATTTTTATTTGAGAGATTTTCAAATTTTTGAAAATTTTGTTCACAAATTGCTTAGCATGTTTCTTTGATTTTCTACTCAATAATTTTTCAGCTAAGTTTGTCATGAGCGGGGTAGTCGGTGTTAATATTTTCCTAGTATGATTTCTTGAGCGAGTAAGTTAATATGTTGTTGAAACTTTTTGGCACTAAGAGATAATTGTGTAGATTCACTTATACACCATTGCACCCTAGACACTTGCTTTATTATATTTTTGAGGCAAAATTTTATATGATTTGATTTGATTTAAAGATGAGGGTAGGTATTTCTTTGGATCTTTGAGCCATTCACACCAACTATTACTATAAAATTTATCCATAAAGCCCTACTTGAGCCTTAATTTGTTTTCAATGGACAAAAGCACCATTCGTTTTTTAGACAACTCATTTTTTGTCTACCTTTGTCAGCTATCCTGAATGTCCCTTAAGACAGTTGGTGAAGTGATGAAAAAAAAAATAGATGGAAAATGAAGTAGCATTCCGATTCAAAGGAGAAAAAAAGAAAAGAAAAAAAAAAAGAGATATTTTTACAAAGTGTTGGCAAGTAGTGTTGAAATTTAAAGCTTTTTTTCTTATTTAAGAATCCTTTTCCCCTTCTTTGTTAGCCAAGACCCTAGCTTTACGTTACAAGTTTAAAGTTCTACCTAATTTAAGTCAAATCAACTGTCTACATTAGTGGATAAATGTAAGAAGAGTAAGCTATGGAGTGTTTAGAAAAATTCAAAGGGTTTGCATGATTTGATCTAAGTGTCTTAAAAGTTATTTTTGTATGGCTATGCACACACCTACACTGGAATTCATGTATGGGGGTTTAATATCATTTGATTATTTTCCTAATAGTGGTTTGGCTCTTCGTTATTTATGTGGATAATTGATGAGATGTGTTGAGTAAGTTTGTGATTTATTGCTATGTTTTGCTCGAGGATAATCAAAAATTAAGTGTGGAGTAGTTCGATAAGCTCGTAATATCGTATATTTTAGGTATTGTTTACCTTGTTTTTAGTGATGTATAAGCAACAATTGAATAATTATGAGTTAAAATAGGTTATTTTGAGTTTTGTAGGGTTTAGTGTAGAAAGAGTCAAAATTGATCACAAAATTGGAGAAAAATTGCAAAATTGGGATTTACGTGCATTGGCAACAAGTGATGCGGATGCAATTTGACAGAAATAGCATAACTTTCTTGTCCGAACTCCAATTGAAGTGATTTTGAATGCATTAGAAAGCTAAGACAAACATCTACAACTTTTGTGCTTTGAGTTTTATGAGATTTCAACAACATCAAGATCAAAATCGAAAAAGAAATGGAGGTCTCCTTATTGGAAGTCGCGCCTTTACAGAGGCCGGCACGACGTCCAGTAGCTCTCTTATACATTTCTGGATGGTATACCCAGGCGAGACATTTATGCAATGCCCAGGTCCATATGTCGTCGGGTAGGTTTTCATGAGCTTGCTTATGGGCCAGAGTAACATGTGAACCCGACGACTTGCCTCATTGCTAAATGTCCCTTAATTTTTACCTATAAATACACCAAGAGAAAGGGAGGATGGATTCGACCATCATTAGTTTTTAGTTTTCAATAGTTAGAATAATGATTTTGACGTAGGGCATATTTTCTCAACCGTTCAAACTAGAATTTTATTCTCTTGTCAAGAATTCAAGATTCAACGATCATCAACATTGGTTTTCACTGTAATTACTAAGTTTGATTTATCTTTATGCAATTCAGTTTTTGTTTTCATTTCATACTTGTTCTTTAATTATCGTTCTTTTCTTATTGCATCTAAATTCTTAATTGGTTCCATAGTTGAGTAGTTAGGGTTTTATTTCATCATTTTTAATCACTTTTGTAGAGTAGATTAATTTAAATTATTGTTCATGATTAAATTCTTGCATGTAGAGTATATTGATTTAGGTTTTTAGTCAATCAAATTTAATTGAAAGCTTTCCATAAGAATAGTATTTTACATTCTTGTATTTATTTTAATTTATCGTGATTAAATTTAGTCAAAAACTCTTGATTATTTCATCTAACTAGTAAATAACTTGTGAACCTAATACTTGTTCCAATAGTTCTCGTAGGAATTATCCTTACTCATCCTATATACAAACTCACCTCATATACTTGCAAGTGTATAGGAGTTGATTAAAATAATTAAAGTTTTTTTATTATTACTTGTTTATTGTTTTAAAAAACCTAATCAATATTTCATCGAATAGTTCCCCCATTTGACCACTGCCTTGTGTGTCGCAGAGGGTATTGATATTGGTCCGGGTGAGGAGATATTGAAGCTAGGTAAGCCGATTGCATTTGATGGAGTGAGGGCTTCAGCCGTACCAACACGTGATCGAGCCTCCACGTCACAACCATCTTGTAGCAAGCCGAGTCTGAGGCATAGTTAGGAGGATCTTTTAGAGTAAATTTTATTAGAGCAGCAGCACGTGTGATATTGGTTTGACACTTATATTCATTTTCAACATGTCTGGCATTAGAATATGGAGCCTCGCTAGCTGGCACGTGAACGAGGGGAGGACTCATCTACATTTCCATCTTTCCCTCCATTTCCTCAGGAGTTGGCGACTGAAATTCCTTCTGATGATGAATCTTGATCCAGCGGTTCATATGTCCTCTAATCCTGCATTCTAGTGGTGAAAAGAAGTGACCTTAAGATGTTTTTATTTTATGTTTTCCTGGCATTTTATCTTTAAATGATGTCGGACTTCTTATTTGTATTATTTTAAACTTGTTTGTTCTAAGATTTATTTTTTCTAATGTTCATCTTTTATATTTTGTGTGATTTTCAAGTGATTAAGTTTTTTTCCTGAATTTCTTGGAATTTTATTCCTCGATGTTCTTGTTTTTCTTAGTTTCTTGGAGAGCTTAACGTTTTGTTTCTGTTCCAGCGTGCAGTAATGAGCTTTAACTCAAATCATGGCTATTTATTCAATGATATGACTTCACCAAACATTCTTCATTATTAGAGAAGCTTTTCTTTTCCCTATTTATAATTTTATTTTCTTTAGCATTGAGGGAAATGCTTATTTTTAAATGTGAGGTGGGGAGTTATCTGGATTTATAGTTGTTTGGTGGATCAATTGTATTGTTTGTTCATTTTTGTTGCAATATTTTTAGCTTTCTTTTGATTTGAGAGCTTTTCAAGATTTTTGAAAATTTTTGTTTGAAATAGTTGAAAATCTTTGAAATTTTTGGAAATTCTGCAATTCTTAGCATGTCTCTTTAATATTTTGCATGATAATTCTTGAGCTAAACTATTCATGAGTTGGGTAGTGGTGTTAATATTTTCCGTGCATGATTTCTAAGAATTCTTGAGCACTATAGCCATAAATTATATTTAGTTTTGATACTTAAAGATAATTATGTAGACTCGCCTATATTACATCCTAAAAACTTGTTTTTTTACATTTTCAATGTGAAATTTTATAGACAACTTGATTCTTTGGTTTAAAGATGAGGGTAGAGCATTTATTTGGAAGTTTGAGCCTTTCTAACCAACTCGTATTTTAAAATATTTATCCCTAGTGCACTATTTAAGCCTTAACTTGTAATGAATGGAGAGAAATGTCATTCTCTTTCTTTCATTAAAACTCATTTTACCTACATTTATAAGTTTAATAATTTCTTTTATTTTTCTATCCAAAATGTCCCTTAAGAGCTTTATTGCATACAATTATTTGTTAAGGGGATATAAGGGTGAAAGGTAGTTGAATGAGGGTAGTAAATTATTTGAATGACTGGTGTACATTTATGGGACAAGAAGAAGGTATTTAATCTGTTCTTAAACACATCTAGAGAAGAAATACAAATTCTTGAAAATTCCAAGTAGTGCCTATCACTAGTACCTACGTTGGTGTGGTTGCGGGTAGTACCTATCACTCATTCCCGTGTTAGGATTGGACAATACAAAGAAATATGAAGGGAATGCCTGGAAAATGTTGACATGTTATGGGCTAAATTGAAGGAGGACTTCTTTATGTTTGTTGTATGAAATTCTTCCTAGGTGTTTATTGATTAGGTATGGGGTTATTTCTCAATAAAGATAGATGGATTAATGTTTAAAGAGAAGTTTTATTTTAATGATATGTAACATTATCTTAAAGCTCTTTCTTTTGTTTTGTGATATCCTTATCCTTTCTTTTATGAACCAAACCCTAACCTAACGTTACAAACTAAAAAGACCTGCCTAATTTAAATTGAGTCGGTTATTTACATTAGTGGAAAAGGTATACGAAGAGTGAGCTATGGGATATTTAGAAAAATTCTAAGAGTTTGCATGATTTGATCCGAGTGTTTAAAAATTTATTTCCTGAATGGCTATGCACACATACATTGGATTTCATGTTTTGGATTTTATTAGCATTTGACTCTTGAGTTCTTAGACTACTCTTGATAGTGGAATGGCTCTTGATTATTTATGTGGGCAATTGTTGAGATATGTTGGGTGAATTCTTTAATGAGCTTATTCGTTTTAATTATATTTTTGCTCGAGAATAATCAAAAGCTAAATATGGGGTGATTTGATAAGCACATAAATATCTTAAATTTTACATATCATTACCTCATTTTTATGCGTTGTAAGAAATATTTGAGTTAATCATGTGTTTAATTGGTGTATTCTAAACTTTTGTAGGTTCGAAGTGCAAAAGGAGTTAAAAGGACAAAATAAAGTGATGAAAAATTGTGGGAATGAAGTCTGCACAAGCATTCAGCAATTTGGATACTGTTTTGTGTTTTGAGCATAACTTTCTTGTCTAAACTTCGATTTAGTTGATTCAAGATGCATTGGAAAGTTAGGAGGAAGAGCACAACTTTTATGTTTTGTGTTTTTCTAAATTTTGTCGGCATCAAGGTCAAAATTGGGGTTGAATTTAAAGGTGCACGTGTGCTCCAATCCTTGCTCATGTGCGCCAATTCCAAAGAAGAAGAGTCCAGGAGCCAAGTCGTGCACACGCTTCAATTCTAGGCACATGTGTACCTGTCCCTATGAGGGTTTGCGAAAATTATTATTTTTAATAGCTTTCTTCGTTTGGTTAGACATTTTTTCGAGGATTTTCATATATTTCTTGTGGGACAAGGAAATTTAACCTTAGAATCCCTTATAAATACTCTTGTGATAGTTGAGTTGAAAACATGAAGTCTTTATCGTTCATTAGTCATAGTTTTAGCAGTTTTATTTTGTGTGCTTTCCATGGCCTTTTGTGCCTAAAAACTTAATTCTTGGTCAAGGGAATTGAAGCTATGGATTCTTTAACATTGTGAGACTTATCGTGTTTATTGATTCAATTCTTTATTACAAGTATTGGTTATTTTTCTGCAATTAATTTATGATTATTTTCCTTTGATTGCTATGTCTGCAGCGTAGTTAATTAATTGAATCAATTGATAGTTAGATTAATATTTGCTGCATTGTTCGATTTAATCTATGAAGCAACTAGTTTTAATAATTATTAGATTAGACTGTTATTGAATCTAGGAAAAATAACTAACTAATTGACATAACCACTTGTACTTATGTTGTATTAGTCTAATTGATGTTTTTAGTTCTCAATACTTCTACTAGATTAATCTTTGGTGCTCGTTTGGAATTAATTAGTAGTTAGGGTTAATTGTATTGTGTTTTGAAGATTAACTAAACTTAAGTGAAAGATACACATCTAGAACTTAAGTTACCTCGGGCTAAGTTCTTCAATTAGTGCTTGATATAGGAACTGTTATACTTTTGAGTCAAGGATTGACTATCGAGTTAAGGTGGTGGATGTTACACCACTAGATGAGTCTACATAACTGTCTCTTATACACATCCTCCAATTCAATTTATTTGTTTTTAATTATATCGTGTTTTAATTCAATTTTCTTAACAACCCCCCATTGTAATAATTGGAAAACAATTAGTTACATTTTCTATTTTACGATCCTGTACTTCCGCTACTACATTAATCTTTAAAAATATAGGTTTTATTTTTGGGTATAGGAGACAGCACGACCAGTTTCTTTAGAGGAGGTTAAATTGGAAGTTTTTCAACTAGATAAAGAAAGTCGGCCATGATGGTTCAATTTTTCGGAGTATTCTTCCAACATTGCTTTGGAGCATTGTGCACTTGGATGTTTTTCAAGTTGTCCAAGAATTTTTTTCAAGATTACCCATAACAAGAGGGATTGGGAGCACATTAATGGTTTTGCTACCCAAGAAGGAGAACTGAGCTCTTTCTTGGAGTTTAAACCTATTTCCTTATGTAATTTTATCAATAAGATTTTTACAAAAATCTTAATTAACTATTTTTCGTCTATTTTTACTAATTTGATTTCTCAGGAGCAATCTAGTTTTATTAAGAGGCACAATATGTCAGACAATATTTTGTTAGCTCAGGAATTATTATGTTCATTGGATAAGAAAGTCCAATGCCGGAATATTATTGTAAAGCTGGATATGATGAATCATACTCGACAGGATTCTTGGCATTTTCTAGAAGCGTTTATTCTTGGAAAATTGCTGAAATTTGGATTCATTCTAGATTCGTTGAGCTTGTCATGAACAACTTAAAAGGCAGCTGATTTTCTATTTTGTTAAATGGGGAAGTCATGGGCTTTTTCCAAGCATCCAAGAGTGTTAAATAGGGAGACCCAGTACCTATTTAGTCAATTTATCATATGTTTGGAAGCTGTCACGAGATTAATCATTCATGAATCCGAAAATCATGATTCCATATGCTATTCCCCACAATTGTCCAGTTGTTTCTCATCTCTTTTCTTGTAGAAGATATGATAATTTTCTCAAGAGGGTATAGGTGGACTGTCAGAAATCTCATATAGTTACTTGAGACTTACTAAAAGGGTTCGGGTCCAAAAATTTGTGCATCCAAAAGTTCACTCTTCCTTCCTTCTTTAATTGGGGTGTCAGTTGTACACATAGTTCAAAGACTCGGCCGAGTCTGAGGTGACTCGGCCGAGTCGTAACCGAAACGAAAGAAGCCGCTCCGAGTTCGCACTGATGATGTACCAGAGACACTAGAATCGGTGGCGACTCATACAGAATCGGGCGATCCATAGGCGATTTGACTCAAAGAGTCAATAAATCGGAGAGAATTGTCCGAGTCACATCTGAGTTGACTCGAGCGACTCAGTCAAATCTAAAAACTTGCTTTCTGATGACAGACGGATCCATATTCCAACAAACTTGCTTTCAAACTCCAAGATCATTAGCCTTCCAACATGATCAATTCTACTCCAAAATACATCATTCATAGAGTTTTGGGGCTTCAAGAAAGAGTTTAGGAGATCTCTTAAACTAAGAGATAAGAAGGTATAAGGAAAAGGGAGACTCCAATATTGAGGACTTCAGTTGGGACTGGGGAGCAGAAAGTCGAGCACTGAATTGAAAGTTGAGCGGTGAAAATTGAGAAGGAGGGAAGAGGTGTTTTTGTTGGAAACCTATATGAATCCTAGACAAACGTAAATCAATATAGATTTGGGCCCTAATAATACAAATATTGGGCCTGGAAAGCTAGATCTTTTATTTTTAGGTCTATTTTTTCTATAAATCAAAGGCCTCAATTTTTCACCTACAACGTAATAGCTAACAGAATAAACTATTATACTCATGAAATATGAAAATATACATATATATATATATATGCACATTATATTACTACTTCGAATACTTTATTACCAAAAAATAATTGGACGTTTTGACCCAAACAAATTAGCATAGATTATTCTAAACTAGGGTTAAAGACACACCCTACATGCATGCAATTTTAGAAAAAAGTTAATAAATAAAATAAAATTAAAAGATAATAGTTATTTAAATAGAGGTTGGGAGTTTAAGTTATTTGTAGTTATTAATTAAGGGAAGTTATAGAAGGTTAATAGTAAAAAAAAAATTAATTTATTATAAATTACACCAAGTTACACTAAATTGCTCATGCATTATTAAAGTAGTAATTATAAATTACATCAAATTACAATAAATTGGTGAAACAATTCTTATTTGTCGAAAGGTAAGTATTTTTTGTATTTCCTTATCATGTTAAAAGGCAAATATTTTTTGTATTTTTTCAATAATTTTTTAATAACAAAATTGGTATATCAACCGATACGTGACCGATATAGCGAAATCGATGTGAAACGATACGATCCGCGACCGTTACCGCGACCGCGACTTTAAACATCTCGTTAAGGAACTTACTGGAATAAAGTGTAAGGAACTGCCTTTACCCTACTTGGGGTGCATCTTATATAAAGGAAGACGACGTTTGCATCAATACCAATACCTTGTGGAGAAGCAGCAAGACAAATTGGTAGGACCGGGCATGCTTAATCCTAATCAAAATGTGCTTTCCTCAATTCCCATACATGTTTTGTCGGTCATGGATTCATCCAAAGGAGTCTTATCTCTATTGAACCATCATGGCCGACTTTTTTTGGGGGGATTCAGAATATGGCAAAAAGAAACATTAGGCAGCCTGGGATTCTCTTTGCTCTCCAAAGGCTGAGAACAGGTTAGGGTAGCGAAGCACGAGGGATGTTGTGGATGCGTCTTTCTCATTAAAGTTGTGGTGGAACTATTATGACTCTTCATCTCTTTGGGCTTTGTTCATGCATGCAAAATACGTTAGTGGCTCAGCCTCCAATACTTCCTAAATTTGTAGAAGCACACAAAGGGCTACACATGTGCTCAAGAATGGCATTCAAGTTTTGGTAAGGAATGGGATTGTTCTTCTAGGTGCGATAATTGGTTGGGCGACGGCTTTCTTGCAGGAGATGGTGAATCGAATCTCCTCCAATTCACAGTTGGCCAATTATATGATAATCACTATGGCTGGGACTGGAGACCAGTGGAGAACTTTCTCTCAATGGAAGATAAAGCGAGGATAATGGCTGCAAAGTTATACCTTTCCTTCAAACCAGACAAGTTCATTTGGAATGTGGAAAACTCCGGTCAATTTTCGTTGGCTTTACTTATCTTTGATAAGACATTCTAGACAATCCAAGAATCATCTAGATGTGTATCTGGAATTCTAGAATACCTATGAAAATCTCCCTATTCGTGTGGCAGTTACTCAATGGATTTCTACCCTTTCCAGATGTCCTCGTGAGAATTGGAGTTTCTATGCCATCTAAATGCCTGGCTTGTGTTTCTTTGGACACTTTGGAACATTGGCTTGTGAGGTGCTCTTTGGCCAAACAAGTGGGTCTTACTTTGTTGCTATCTTAAGGTTGCCTTCATCTTTTGATTCCATTTCACAGCTGATCCATGCTATCATTTGCCGCATATCGACTTGACAAGACTCTGGCTTATATTTTATTATATATCATTCCTTGGAGTTTACGGCTTGTACGATGTCTATTCTTGTTTGAAGGTGTTGGGTTTTAGACGTTTACATATATATTAATTGTGTAATACGTGCTACCATATTTAATTAACCCAATATAAAGTGATCTTATATTGTTTAAGATAAATGGGTCGAAATCATCTAATTAATATAGGCTTTTATGTGTAGATACCCTAAAATTTTATTTTCTGTTTTATTATGAGAAGACAAAACTTGAGTAATAAGGAAAGTATCTTTATATATAGGTTATAGTTTCCAAATTCTACGTATATTACTTTTCTTGACATTCCATCATTAGAAAAATGAGAACCCTATCTCTAAAATACATACATAGTAATTTGGAAGATAAAAAACTACAATATTCAAGAATCAAATCCGTAGGATCAAGAATCACATCCGAGTATTTAAGAATCACATAAATTCTTATAGATTCAAGTACGCTTCCGCATCTAATCTTTAATTTATATTTTTGATGATTATACGTGAAAGATCCGAGTTATGAGAATGTTAGTTGTTATAAGAGACAGGTGATAGAGTACCTTTTAAAAGGATAAGTCCTAAATATTGGAGCTGTCTCTTATACACAAAAGGATGTGGTTGAGCTTTTATTTTCTTTGAGCTCGGCACTTCCTTTTAAAGCTGTCTCTTATGCATTTCTTGTTAGTATAATGCCCTAAAGCCAATTTGTTTTAAGGATAAATTACACTTTTATATTCCTCTTATATATATTTTGTAATATGGTATTTTTCGAATAAAATATTTATATATGTGAAATCATAAAGAGTTATGATGTAATTATTTTATTCGTGAATATCCCTAATCGTAGTGTATGACACTAGTAGATTAAGACATAAGTATATGTGGATGCTTATTAAGAATAAGTGTATCAGATTGACTCGCTAAGAGTATTCCACACGAATTATTATTTAAATGCCGGTGGATTAACCTCTTTGTGATAGTAGTGTAATGATCCTTTGACTTGAGGTCATAAGATGTGTATTGAGACAGATTATTATATTTTGCTTCTATGAGTCGTTACTCTTAATGAGTCGCACATACTGTAGAGTTCGGGTATAATATGAATCATGATAAGATAAGATATGACCAATAGAGGATTCACCACTCCTTATAATAGGAGAGTATATCCTAGTATGGCCACTTCTTGAAATACGATTCGAAAATTTTTAAAGTGGAAATAGAATTAAAGTATTTGTTATTTATGTATTATAAATCGGGATATAAGTTGGTAACGTAGGATAAGAATTACGGGGGAACTAGTCACGGATGGGTGATGTCGAACCACTTGACATATCTCAACACTTGGGTGGTCATGATGCTTTGTTAGAAGCCAATCTTGATCTATAAGTGTAAATTAATTAATTAGAGAATTAATGATTAATTAAAGGTGTTTAATTTATCTAATCCTAATTAATTTAGGTTTATAATTTATACTCATTACCAGTGTGATTGGGAACCTAAAGGGTCACACACTTAAGGATAATTAATTCAGGATTAAAATAATTTGATAAGTATGAGATATTGATGGGTTAATTTATGAGATAAATTAACTCAATGATTTAATTGTAATAAGTTATAAATATTAGGAGTTAATATGCAAAACATATTAATAGTTCTAATGGTAATTTATAATTATTCAAAAGAGAATCCCAGGCACGTTTTTGTCTGTCTCTTAAATAATTTTAGAGTTAGCACTCCGTGGAATGGGGTCAATCAATCTTGTGAAGAATTTTGATTTAATTATCTGTGTAGATACCATTAGAGGTCGGGCACTTGTGCGGCTTGTGGATCGACGTTCCAAACATATTGGAGATTTTACTGCAATTTTAAGGTATAATCTCTATACTTTTCTTGTACTACGCATAAATTAATCAAGGTGATCCGTGATAGGAAAGTAAAATTTTAAATTCCGTTGCGTTATCTGTTTATTTAATTTCTTACAGTGGTATGAGAGCCACCTTCTTAATTAATTTACGATATAGTTGTATTTAGTTGTCATGAATATGAAATTGTTCAAACTATATAAATTTTTGAATTTTATTTATAAAATATTGGTGAAATTAAAAAAAAAAAAAAACAGAGGAAAACGTCATTTTGCCAATTATTCGATTCACGGCAATATGTCTTGTCCATATCATGATGATTTTTGATTAATAATGTCACTTTTAGTGACATTATTAATGTTTGTAACTAAAAGTATTTAAAAGTTAAATAGTGACACTTATTTAATATTTTTATTAAAAGGTTTTTATAAATTTTGATTTTTGAAATCACCAATTAATTTTTGACAATTGTTGTTTGAAATTAATTGATAAGATTTAGAAACTTTCTTTATTTTAATTTGATTAAAATTTAGAAAGTATAAAACTTTTGAAAATATTTATTTAATTCTAATGTGATTAGAATTAGGTAATTTGTTTAAATTTTAGAAATTTATTATTTTTCAATGAGATTGGAATTTAATATAAATGTTCAAAAAAATTTAGAAATTATTTCTAATATAACTTTTGAAATTCTATTATTTAAAGGATTATTTTCTAATGAGATTGGAAAATAATAATTTTTCTCAATAAAATATTTTCATAAATAATTCAAAATTGATAATTTTAATGAATTTGGAATTATGAAATATAGTGATTCATAGTTAGATACTAAATACGGATTTATACTTTATATTTAATTATTTAATTATTGAATTATTGAATTATTTAATAGCATAATGGATGATTTTGGACTTAAGACTAATGTGATTGTCTTTTATACACATCTAGATGTGTATAAGAGACAGTATTAAGAGCATAGGCCCTATTTTAAAAATTTACAGTCGTCTTATAAACTCCTTGAATGTATATTCCTTTCTCATCCAATCCCATCGAATGTAACTAAGGTTTTTTAACCAATCATGTAATGTACATAGATGTAGGTTAGGGATAGGATTGAATATCTAAAAAGTTTAGATAGAATTACATTTGTAATGTACACTAAGATGATGGAGACGGCGGAAAAGTGCAACCTAGAAGGAAATTTTCAAGAGTTAAAAATTACCCTTAGAATTTGACCACCTAGTTTCTTTTGTGACTCGAGGAAACTAGTTTAGTAAAAGTACATAATCATCCATAATTTTATGCATGTTTTATTTATTATATGCTGATATGATAATATTGCATGCAATTTTGATGAGACCTAATAAAATAAATAAAAGAAAATCCCTCAAATTAATATTAAGTCAGTAAATAAGTTGCTTTCCATTATTATATCAACCAATGTGATTGAAGTTCTTCTTAGATTTAACTTGGTGGGCTAATCCAAGGTAACTCTACGTTGGATGTTTAGTTACACTTCTAGATTAGCTTCATCCTATAAGTTACATCATGTGATTGCATTCATATAATTTATCTTATAACACTCAAGGTTATATGTCTTTGAGGCATAGGTTCTATACATATGATGTGGTATCAAAGAGTTGATACCTAACTATCTAAGAATTACAAAGAGATTGTAATTGGTAAGAGTTACCTACCTTTCGAAATTATTTTGGTTTGTTGGGTACACCCAAGATCAAAATAATTAGATGGGATCCTAGCCCACTAGGGGTTATGTGCTAGTTCCCGAATCAATATGTGAGAGTTATTGATTTGAATTAAAATAGTGGGAGCAAAGCCAAATTAAAAGAAAGTCCATATTATATTTTGGTTTTGTCTATGCATAAATAACAAATACTTATACTGTCTTTATTTATGTGTTGTAGAATATGAGTAATAACGTCAATTTACGTCCCATTTTATATGATAACAAACTCATTGGGCCAAATTTTCCGGACTGTCATCGTAACTTGAGAATTGTCCTCAAGCACGAGAAAATTGGCTATGTTCTTGATCAACATATTCCTGATGTCCCAGCGGATGATGCTTATGAAGCAGTTCAGAATGCTTATCGTAAGGACATAGAGGACAATGATACTGTCTCTTGTATCATGTTGGTCGCTATGAGTTCTGAATTATCAATCGATTCATGTATTGAAAATGATCGGACTAATTGAAAAATTAGAACGATTGGGATTAAAGCAAAATCATGAGTTAAATGTTGACTTAATTTTGCAATCTCTGCCTGATAGCTTTTCACAGTTCGTGATGAACTACAATATGAATAAATTATCCACAACTCTCACTGAACTATTGAATATGCTAAAAACTGCTGAGGCAACTATTAAAAGGGAAAAGAAACAAGTGATGGTTGTTGATTTTTCTAATAAGAAGAAAAAAAAAATCCAAGATTGGTTTTATGAAAGTCAAGTCTGGGTTAAAACCAACACCTGTGATTAAGAAGGATAAAGCCAAGGGTAATTACCATTGTGAAAACGAAGGGTACTGGAAAAGGAACTGTAAGGCTTATATTGATACATTGAAGCAGAAGAGGTTTAATGAAGCTTCTACTTCAGGTATGTTTATAATTGAGATCAATATTTCTTCTTCTAAATTAGATTCCTGGGTATTAGATACCGGATCAACTTCTCATATTTGTAAAAATATTCAGGGACTAAATAGAAGTAGAATGTTGGCTAAGGGAGAAATAGAACTGCGCGTGGGAAATGGAGCGAATGTTGCTGCATTAGCTGTAAGGACTTATTATCTTTCTTTGCTTAGTGGTCTTGTTTTAGCAACTATTAAGCCTTACTCTTATACTATATTCCATCTCTTATTAGAAATATTGTTTCTATTCTGTGTTTAGGCACTGATGGTTTTGTCATTATGCAAAAGAATAAATGTTGTTCTTTTTCACATGATGGCATTATACATGGAACTGCTTCTTTGAATAATGGTCTTTATATTCTAAACATGAAAAATCTAATTTTCAACATAAATCCAAAAAGGTCCAAAATTAATAATTTGAACAATCAGCATGAATTACATACTGATGTTTGTGGTCGTATGTCAATTCATGCTAGAGGAGATTATTCATATCTTCATTACTATTACGGATAATCATTTTAGATATGGTTATGTATAGTTAATGAAATATAAGTCTGAAACCTTTGAAAAGTTTAAAAAATTCAGGAATGAAGTTGATAAGCAACTTGGTAAAAGTATTAAAATAGTTCGATCTGATCGAGGTGGGGAATACTTGAACCAAAAGTTTCAAGATTATCTTAAAGAGAATGGGATTCTACCTCAATGGACTCCTCCTTATACACCACAACTAAATGGTGTATCTGAAAGACGTAATCGGAACTCTATTAGATATGGTTCGATCAATGATAAGTCTTGCAGACCTCCCAAAATCATTTTTGGACTATGCTCTTAATATTGCCTCCCATTTACTAAATCGTGTTCCATCAAATGTTGTTGATTCCACTCCGTATGAGATATTTGGAAAGAAACTTAAACTTTCATACTTGAAGGTTTGGGGCTGCCCTTCTTATGTGAATAGGGTAGAATCTGACAAAATTGAACCTAAATCAGATAAATGCCTATTTGTGGGGTATCCAAAAGAGACGTTTGGATACTATTTCTATAATCCCATTGAGCAAAAGGTGTTTGTCTCAAAACATGCCTCTTTATAGAAAAAGAATTTATTCTTAAAAAGACAAGTGGGACAAAATAGATCGTGAAGAAATTCAAGAAATACAATAGGTATTGTTCAACAAATGGAACAAGAGCTTCAATCACATGATGGTGTGATAGAGGATGAAGCTAGTAATACACAAGCTCTTCGTAGGACTACTAGGATTCTCTTACGTCATGCTCTGAAAAAATATGAGTTTCTTGTAAGTGCGCACAATGATGTATTAATCATTACGAATGATGAACATACATATTACGAAGAAATATTATCTGATAAGGACTCTCAGAAGTGATTAGTAGCCATGAAAAATGAAATGGATTCCATGTATAACAATAAGGTATGGATCTTAGTCGATCCACCTGAAGGGATTAAACCCATAGGGGACAAGTGGGTCTTTAAGAGAAAGACCAATATGGATGGTAATGTGATTACCAATAAGGCGCGATTGGTGGCAAAAGGTTATACACAAAGACAAGGAGTTGACTTTGATAAAACTTTCTCACCAGTTGCAATGTTGAAATCTATTCGAATTTTACTTGCGATAGCTACATATTATGATTATGAGATTTGGCAAATGGATGCAAAAACTGCTTTCCTTAATGGGAATTTACAGGAAGAGGTGTATATGATACAATCTGAAGGGTTTACATCCACAGATCCTAACAAAGTATGCAAGCTAGGACAAAGGTCTATTTACGGACTAAAGCAAGCTTCTAGGAGTTGGAACATCCGTTTTGATGAGACAATCAAAGAGTTAGATTTTATAAAAAATGAGGATGAACCATGTGTATACAAGAAGGTGAATGGGAGAGCCATTATTTTCTTGATACTTTATGTGGATGACATATTGTTGATAGGAAATGACATACCTATGTTTCAAAGTGTAAAGGTATGGTTGTCCAAAAATTTTGCTATGAAAGATTTAGGAGAGGCAACCTATATTTTGGGAATGAATATCTATAGAGATAGATCTAAAAGGTTGTTTGGTCTTATTCAATCAACGTACATAGACAAGATGCTAAAGAGGTTTAGTATGGATAAATCAAAGAAGGGTTACTTACTAATGTCTCATGGTGTGTACCTTTTTATGGACATGTGTCCTAAGACAGAGATCGAACGAGATAGTATGAAAAGGATCACATATGGTTTGGCTATAGGTTCTATAATGTATGCTATGCTATGGCATACTAGACTCGATATCTCCTAGGCTCTAAGTGTTACGAGCAGGTTTCGATCTAACCCAGGGAGTGGTCATTGGATAGTAGTCAAGAATATTCTTAAGTACTTAAGAAAGACTAAAGATTTATTCTTGATCTGTGGTGTGCAAGAATTGACAATTCGCGAATATACAGAAGTTAGCTTTCAATCTGATAAGGATGATAGCAAGTCAAAATCTAGATATGTATCTACTCTTAATAGTGGTGCTGTCAGTTGGAAAAGTTCCAAACAGGACACCACGACTGATTTAATAATAAAAGCCGAATAAATTGCAGTTTCAGATCAGCAATAGAGGCAGTTTGGATCAGGAAGTTTGTGGCTGAATTTGGAGTGGTTCCTTCTATTAGTGATCCTATACTCTTGTATTGTGATAACAATGGAGCTATTGCATAAGCAAATGAACCTAGGACTCATCAGCGATCTAAACATGTATTTCGACACTATCATTTGATTAGAGAAATCATTGATAGAAATGTTTGGTAGTTTAACGATTTATGCCCTAAATTAGATTTATTTTAGGGATAAATTACACTTTTATATTTACCTATATTTTGTAATATGATATTTTTCGAATAAAATATTTATATATGTGAAATCATAAAAAGTTCATGATGTAATTATTTTATTCGTGAATATCTCTAATCGTAGTATATGACACTAGTAGATTAAGACATAAGTGTATGTGGATGCTTATTAAGAATAAGTGTATCAGATTGACTCGCTAAGAGTATTCCACATCTAGATGTTTATAAGCCGGTGGATATAACCTCTTTGTGATAGTAGTGTAATGGTCCTTTGACTTGAGATCATAAGTTTATCTTGACTGTGGATTATTATATTTTACTTCTACTTAATCAACATGAGTCGTTACTCTTAATGAGTCGCACATACTGTAGAGTTCGGGTATAATATGAATCATGATAAGATAAGATATGACCAATAGAGGATTCACCACTCCTTATAATAGGAGAGTATATCCCAATATGGCCACTTCTTGAAATACGATTAAGAAATCCTCATAGCCTGTCTCTTATAGAATTAAGATGTGTTATAAGAGACTAATATACATATTTTGGAAAGAAGTTGATTTCATTAATTCAATAAGAGTTGGCATTACATCTGTAGTCTTGAATTAATCGGGATATAAGTTGGTAAAAGGATAAGAATTACGGGGGAACTAGTCACGGATGGGTGATGTCGAACCACTTGACATATCTCAACACTTGGGTGGTCATGATGCTTTGTTAGAAGCCAATCTTGATCAATAAGTGTAAATTCATTAATTGGAGAATTAATGATTAATTAAAGGTGTTTAATTTATCTAATCCTAATTAATTTAGGTTTTATACTCATTACCAGCATCCATATATATAATATATTATATAATAATATATATATGGTAAAAGTAGTAATACTTTGGTAAATACTGGTACTACTTGCGACAATCAAAAATTAAAAGCTGTCAAACCCCTTTTGAAAATGTGATTGTCACTTTTTTGTATAAAAGAAAAATAATTTTAGAGTTAGCACTCTGTGGTTTGGGTCAATCAATCTTTTGTAAAGATTATTATCTGTGTGGATACCATTAGAGGTCGGACACTTGTAGTCTCTTTACACAACAAATGCGGGTTGTGGATCGACGTCCCACATATTGGAGATTTTACTGTAATTTTAAGGTATAATCTCTATATTTGTTGTGTACTATGTATAAATTAATCAAAGTGAGCCGTGATAAAAAGTTAAGGAAATTCCGTTTTTGCATCCATTTATTTACTTTCTTACATTTCTGTTGTCTCAACGTCTCTCGGCTCCTTTTCTCACGGCTCCACAACCCCTCGATGTGTTCTAGGTGCCTGGTCAAGCGATTATGCAGGTATAAAACTCAATATTGATGAATCTTCCTTGGGCAATCCAGGTTAATTAGGTGGAGGAGGTTTAGAATGGAAAATTTTAAGAGAAGCCTTGTTCGGTTTTGCAAAATATTTTGGTGAAGGAACTAGTCTACAAGCTGAAGCTTTTGGCGCTCCTACATGGCGTACAACTTTGTCTTTCTTTTCTGTTATTTTTGTCTATTTATACTGCATCTAGTTTTATTAGAGATTTTCTGTTTTTTTGTCTATTAACAATTTCATGCATTTAGTTTTATTATTTATTATTAGTTTCTTGAACTTGGAAATGATATTGAGCAGGTTAATTTTCAACTTGGAGACGATGTTGGCACTTGACAAGTTATTTTCAACTCGGAGATGATGTAGTATTATATTAATTATTTAGTTATTAATTTTTTAAACTTTTTTATATCATTTTTATACAGGTTTGATATTTTCATGTTGGAAATTTGATGAGTATTTTTTTTTTATTAAGACAAGAATTTTCAAAAAAATTGTGTTTCTTTTCTAGTTTCTGGATTTTATAGAAGTGTATTTTAATTTTTAAATCAATTTAAATTATACAACACCAAAATAAAATGAGAAAGAGAATGCATGACCTGGCTGGTTCAATTAGTCCAATTTTCAAAACATTGAGTTTCATCTTAGATGATAGGATAGTTTTTCACATGAATTTGGATTCGTAAAAGATTGGATATAACTCATTTACAAATTTGAATAAAAAAATGAATTAGGGGAAGTGTGACAGGATCCGTTCACCTTGGTTACTTTCCAAGTTTGTGCATTACCTAAACCACTTAAAGTAATATCAGTTCATTGGGTGCCTCCTCCAATAGGGAAGTTGAAGCTCAAGACAAATACTGCTAGTAAAGGATTAATGGTTTCTCTTCAGGAGGTGGAATAATTAGGGATTCCACATGTTCATTGATTGCTGCATTCTCAAATAGCTATGGTTATGGAACAAGTTTGCTGGCTGAAGTTCTCGCATTGATTGATGGTATCACATTTTGTTCGGAATGCAATTTGGATCAGATCGAAGTTGAGCTAGATTCCCAAGTTCTTGTGATCCTTTTTAATAGTTCCATTGAGTATTGATTCACAGGTGATATAGATCAAGAGCTTAATTTTGAACAAGCATTTCTCCTTTCCACATATTTATCGAGAATGCAATGCTATAGCTGATTTTCTAGCCAACGTGGGTAGTAGCTTCTTTGTAAGGTATAACCAAGGCACACCCCCTAATGGAGCACGGAAATTTTTACAGGTAGAACTAATTTACAGTTTCAGTTGTAAACTTTATGGTGTGGATTAAATTTTATGAAATAAATGATATCAGTTGATGCAAAATAAGATTTTATGAAATTTATTTCTGACCACAAAGTCTACAAGTAAGGTTCAAAATCGAATTTACCTAAATATTTTTCAATTAAATAAAGAGGCTGATATACTATTGGTAGTCGTCCCTTGAAGTTTTATAGGCACTTTTAGGGCATTTTTTGTATTTCTAGATGTTTTGGCCCTAAAACCCCAACCTTGTAATCGTTAAACAAATCAATAAAAGGGTGTCTGACCCATCCCAAAGAACCGCTGGTTTACCCAAAAAAAAGGAGTTATGGAATAGAAGGGTGAATATTGGAAACCCATCTAGTTTATTAGATGTAATTTTTTAGTTATTAAAAATAAATAAAATAACTAAAAAGGGTGGTACGCGCCATATTTTCATGTATTCTCACAAATCACCCATTTTGCATTACTGTATAGTATAGATAGAATAGTATAGTATAGTAGTATACATAATGGATAGTATAGATTCTATAAAAATAATAATAATAATAATAAAATTTGAAACTACTTATCAAATCATTAATTCATAACCTATATTCAAATTTCTCAAAATACAAATTGAATAAGTTTTATCCAAATTAGATCTAAAGGTATATCTTACGCGTTTGCATTCTCACAAAAATGAACTTAGTAAAATATTGATAGTTATCAGAGTTTTATATTTAGGTAATGAGTAATGGGTTGTAAGGAGACAAAATAAACTTAGAAAAAAATAAAAATTTAATTAGAGTTAGTTTATATTTAGGTAATGAGTAATGGCTTGTAAGGAGACAAATTAACTTAGAAAAAAAATTAAAAGTTATTGGAATTACTTTAAATTTAGGTAATGAATAATCGTCTGAAAGGAGAAGAAAAGAGAAGGAAATAGTTATTTAGTAAACCTTTATATAATTTGTTTTAGACTCGTATAAGTCCGACACTCTAATGTCCTTGTATTATAGTATAAAGTAGTAATTTCAAACATTCCATTAACCACCACTTCGAGTCAAAACAAAAGATGAGCACTCTAACTTCCGTTACCATATTTTATAGTATTAGTTGAAAAATCTGCATATGCAAGAGAAGATTAATAAATATTCAATTTTTGATAATTAAACCAAATAAAGTAAAATAAAATTAATTAAAAACATTAATATGCTGTATCTATGGACTAAAGAGAAAAACAAATAATCAAGAAAAATCAATATTTAGTATATATTCAAAAGTTTTTGAATATTCAAAATTTATCTAGTTTGTTGTAAACAAAATCATTCGAAATTTTAATTCTTTTGAATATTCAAAATTTATCTAGTTTGTTTAAGCAAAATCATTCGAAATTACCTTCTCTTATACACATCTAGATGTGTATAAGAGACAAATAACAACCACATTATCATGTGTATAATCTAAAATTATTTTATAATAGGGTATACCTATAATATATAGTATCTATATGTTAGATATAGATTTCTGAATTTTTTATAGGATAAATTTGTAAACAAGTGGCATTAAATTGTTTTACTTCGACTTTGATACTAATGAGTCAGGTGTAGTGTACCATCTAGGGTTAGCAATTCTAATACGAGTCGATAACACGACATGAATATAATACGAAATTAACACGTTATGACATGATGCGAAATTTATCCAGTCATTATTATGTTAACTCATTTATGATATAAAATTAAATTGGTATGGTTGGGTTAACCCATAGGTTGACACGATAACCCGTTAAGTTATTGTATGAACAGATTTTGCTAAAATTTTTCTTTATTATAATTTAATATAGTATACTTTAAAATTGTGAATAATAGATTTAATATTAGATTATTAAATCAAATATAATAATTATTTTAAATATTATCTAAACAATTTCAATAATTTTAATTATGTGTTTTAAATTACTATAATAACAAGGTTAGTACTAATAATTGTTTGAATTATTAAATAATTATTGTATAAGAGACAGGTGACGTTGATATTTTAATCAAATGAATTGCAAGTTATTTAATTCGTCAAATAGTCTAATACTCTCTGTTAATAGTAATCAAGTCAAACACGAACACGACACGAACTCGAACGGATCAGACACAAATACGACACAATAAGAAACTGCTCTACATGACACAATACGAATACAGCAAGATAAGAAATAGGCCACACTTGATACGACACAATAACCTGATAATTCGATCCATTGATCCCCCTAACCCCATCCGTTATTATGTCTTCATCCCCAACATATATATATAAAAAAAGTGATTTTACTTTTTGACATTTACTCAATTTTTGATGAATTGCATTGACCTCCTCAAAAGTTCATCATAATTACATAAGAGTGCCTTCTAAATTTTTGAAAGAGAAAATCGCCGAAATAGTCCTTCAACTTTTTTACTTTAGCCGAAATAGTCCCCCAACTTTTTTTATAGCCAGAATGGTCTTTCAACTTTTATTTTTTAGCCAAGATAGTCCTTTTGTGGTAGAGCCAACTTGGGTGGCTGAAGGGGTGGTTCTAGAGTTAGGTGGGTGATAGTTTCGGATGGGAAAAGGAGAAGAAGGAAGAATTAGGATTTTAAGATTTTTTTTGGTAAAAAATAAAGTTTCATTTTTTAAAAAAATTGTTTTGAAGTTTTTTTTTCATCCCTTCAAATTAATATCTTTCTTATTTTTCCCATTTTAAACTATATACGAGTTATGTAGAAAATAAGTAAACTTAAGGGGGTGCATGTAAAATTTATCAAAAAAAAGAAAAGGTTTTTATGGTGGCTCCACCATAAAAAGACTTTCTTGGATAAAAAATAAAAGTTAAAGGACTATTCTGGCTAAAAAAAAGGTTGAGGAACTATTTTGGCTAAAGTAAAAAAGTTGAGGGACTATTTTGACGATTTTCCCTTTTGAAATTGCAGTGCTTTCTTCTTAGTCCGAGAGACTGAAAATAGTCAAATCAAAGAACAAAAAAAAAAACATCAATACGAAAGAACCGATATCGACAAAGGCAAAGATTTGTTCAAAATGTACATTTTATCATTGATGCCTTTTAAAATCCTTAGTTACAAAATTTTATAAACACTTAAATCTTACTACTAATTAGGTGACATCCTACAAGTATACGATTGTTAACTAGTAGTAAAGGGAATTAGAGATTGTACTCACAAGAATTGGTTGGTGTTACCGATTGTTTAGTTAGATTACTAGTTGAAGTGATTGATTAAAAGAGAATTTAATTAAAATTAAAATTTAAAGAAACTACAGAAGCAATTAAAAGGCTAGCAAAGTAATTTAAAAGTAAACATTAACATTAAAGAAATCATTTTTAAAAGAAGAAGACATATAAAAGGAAAAATATTTTAAGGAACCAATTAATTAACCTACACTACTAATTAACACTAAAGAAGCATAATTAAAGAAAACTCATAAACTAATCTATCAATTAAATTAAGAAAGCAAGTAAAGAAAATAATTAAATGAAACATCATAAACTAATCTACCCTAATTAACTAATCTAAATTACAAATTATCACTAAGAAAGTATTTTTACAGAAAGGCCACAAACTAATTTAATAATTATATTAAGGAATCAAACAAAGAAAGCAATTAAATGAAAAACCCATGAACTAATCTACCAAAAAACTAAGAAATCAAGTATAGAAAGCATTTTGGTGAAAACAATTAACAAATTAAACTAAAGAAACAAGAAATTAAAGTTTAACTAAAGGAGTTTGAACATAAAGAAAGTACTTATAACTAAAAAGTTTCGATCTTTAGTTTGGAATTTAAGTCTACAAGAAAGAGAAGTCATAATCTAAGAAAACCCTCCCCAAAATAGGGAGGAAACGAGAAGAGAACTAATTTATACTCTAACCTACTCCTACTAACTTGGTTATGCCTCAAATGAGCTTTAGAAAAGGTATATATAGTGCTAGGATAATGGGATAATGGCGCAACAAAAACCAATCCTGAATAAAGTTATTTTTACCCTAATTGCCTTCTATGTCACGGCATCAAATGTCGGTGTTGTGATACCAACTATAACTTCTGTAGCACTTCTCCGTTTTGCTTCAAAAATCTTTGTTGATGTCCGATTGTTGCGCCATTCTTTTATGCGACCCTAACACATAAGTGAATACTATTAGTTATAATAAACACTTAAAATAAGTCCTAAATATTTAAATAAAATGCTCACAAAAGAGAAAAAGCGAAAGATTAACAAGGACGAATGAAACCATAACTCTCAACAGACCTAACAAAGACATGACACAAATTCTAAATACAAGAAACTAATAAAATAAGATAATTAATATCTAAATAAATATTAAAACATATACTAGCACATTCTAATATATAAATGTAAAAATAGACGAAAATACACATTAAAACACTAACAATGTTTGAAATTTAATAGCAAAACTATCAAATTCATGATACATATAACTCTAATTCCCCAAAGTTATTAATCATTTATGAATTTTTAATGACTATAAATGACCAAAATAGATTAAACGGATAAACTAGTAATATTTCTTTCATTTGAGATTGAATATTAGTACTAGGTTAGCTCTTCCTTTTCATACATCATATAAAAGAAAGACAAACAATTTTAAATTTGCCAAATTCAATGCGTCTCATATACACACATGTTCGATCTACTATTAAACCTTGTATATAGTCTAACTAGACCATCTTAATGAATCTTCTGCCTAGTAACATTAAAAATATTAAATAGATTATTCACGTTATTTGTATTTTAAAGTTATTTAAAACTTATATCCGCAACATTTTAAACCCCCTACATAGGGCAAAGAGGACCTAAACCTGAAGAATGAACTTGGTTAATACAAATTTATTAATCGCTTTAATAAGTAAAGTCTATGTTTTCTTTTACTAGAAATGAATTGCTATATATGTTTGCATAGAATAATTTTTTATTATTTTTCAAATAATATTTTGTAATGATCTCATAATATGTTTTCTAACTAATTTTTTATCTTACATATATTATATCTAAAAAGTTCCTACAATAATTATTCTAATAATATTCTAAACAATATCTTAAAGGACTGAACAGGAAGATGAACACAAAGTAAATTTTTTCCCCAACTTCAAACCGAACCCCCGCCCCCGGCCCGCACCCCAACCCAGAAAACAAAAATCTCAATCAGCAGCAAAATTCAATCAATCAA
Organism: Cinchona pubescens; assembly: GCA_025175665.1. Taxonomy (NCBI): domain Eukaryota; kingdom Viridiplantae; phylum Streptophyta; class Magnoliopsida; order Gentianales; family Rubiaceae; genus Cinchona; species Cinchona pubescens. Next base: position 80,308 of record JANKKI010000564.1, read on the forward strand.
TCCAATCTCTCTCATCTCTTAGAACAATAACAAAAACCCTAATTCCATCGATTCATTTTCATTTCAGCCTCGCATTACCTATGGAATTAGGGTTTTCCCCCCCCCAACCCCCCTACCTACCCTGTCTCTATATCCGCATACTCCCAGCTGTTTTCTCTAATTTTACTCTCATTCTCTCCAAACACATCCTCTCCCTCACCACACCCCTAAACAACCCCTCTCCCTCAATCCTTCACATTCATTCAAATCATCACCGACTCAATTCCTTGATCGATCTGTCCTCCCTTCTCTATATTTTCTGTTTCAGGTACTCCCGCCTTCTCTCTCTCTGATCGATCTTTTTCAGTTTCTTTCCCTTTTAGGGTTTTTTTTTTTCTTTTGAATGATTATTTAATTCTTTTTAATTATCCTTTTACTCCTGCATGTTAGTTTTTAATTGTTTTCATTAGGGTTTCGTAGGATGCGAATTTGAAGGTTATACAATTAGGGAAAATGTTCTTATTTGATCGAATTCTGAATGGGCGGAAAAATTGGTGTTCTTTGATCCGCATACCTGATTGAAGAATGGATCAATGTTTGTTTTAATTGAGCAGAATTTTTATGTCTGAAGTTTTGTACATGTGTTCTTTCTTGCAATCTGCAATTGTGTTATGTTAGTTATTGTGATTTAAATTAATTTTATTGTGTTGTTGAGGAAATGTGATTTCACACTTCGCGAATTCTTGTTTTTATAATTTTTGTTTATTTTTCTTTTTTTGTGGTATAATTGGGTGCTATTGATTTTTTCGATGTTTCCTGAGCTGGGCAGCTATTATTTCTTGATTATTTGGTTTTTATTTGTGAGATTTTTAGCTTTATTCGGATGACAAACAGCAAAATGGTGATGTAATTTTTTGGATTTTTTTTACATGTGTACATAGTCAGGTGATTGCATGTAGACGGTGACTGACGTCTAACAGGCTTTTTGGCTATAAATTTTCATTTTGTTGATGAAGTTGGTGCAGCTCACCACTTTTTTCATTTTGTTGATGATAGTTGGTGGGTATGTAAGATATATATTTAGGATTGTGAGCTTGAAGTTTTTCTGTTAATTAACTTGTTACGGTGATTTGGTTGAGGATAGAATGTGAATGATTTCTAGGTCTATGACTGCCATGGTGTTTTATCAGTTAGACATTGAATTTTGTGGAGGAAGTTTGGATCTGAAAGATATAACAGATGATTATGTTATGGAATGCTTGATTAATTTGTGGTCTATGTTCATATTTTTGAGTAAGAATGACAAAAACACCAAGAGATGGCCTCCTGGATAAGGCAGACTTGGCTTGGCAAGTGTGACTAGCTTGTTACATGTATCGTATATATATAGATGTAACTTTAGGAAAGGAAGAGATAGTTGCAAAGTTCTCCCTGACAGAATTTTCTTCTGCTGAACTAAGACCTTTGTTTGCAACTGTAACTGGGACATCTTCTGACAACTCAGTTTAGTTGAGGACTCATTTGCTTGTGTTTCATTGTGGTTTCCTAAATTATCTTTTTCTACTGTTCACAGGAATTATAAATTGAGGCCGAGAAGATGTCTCCGGCATCCAAATCCAAGTCCAAAGACAAGAAGGCGGGAAAGGAACCTTCGAAGGCTTCTTCAAAGTCTTCAGGTCATGCTAGCACAGGAGGTGGGATTCCTGCAAGTGGATACAACCCACTTTTGGGAACATTCCACACAATCGAGACAGCACCATTGTCATCCCCTGCACCTCTTCATGTTAATGGTCGGTTCCGAAATATAGATGATACTGAAGATCACAGTGGGAATTCATCTAGATGTGTATAGAATATGATTCTGTTTCTAACAATGGTAGTTGGTCTGGCGACTCAGAAGATCATAAAGAGAAAGCATCTCATCTGCCTGCCCGTCAGGAGACTGTGCCCGGAGCTGACAATGATAAGCGAGAAAAAATCCGTCAAAAAAATGAGAGGAAGCATCAACGCCAAAAGGAGAGGCGAGCTCAAGAATTGCATGAGAAGTGCAGTGGCTATCTCATGTCAAGAAAGCTAGAAGCATTGGCTCAGCAGCTTGTGGCGATGGGATTTTCTCAAGAACGGGCAACGATGGCTCTCATTCTGAATGAAGGAAGAGTAGAAGAATCTGTAGCATGGCTATTTGAAGAAGGTGAAGAAGCGGATAAGCATAGGGAACATAACCTTGATTGTGGGAGTAATTTAAAAATTGACATTTCAGAGGAGCTTGCTCGAATTTCAGGCATGGAGATTAGATACAAGTGTTCTAAGCAGGAAGTAGAAAGGGCTATAGTTGCTTGTGATGGTGATCTTGATAAGGCCGAAGAGTATTTGAGTGTCCAGAAGCAAGATCCTCCTACTGCCCCACCTAAGCCAGAAGAAACTGGTGATCCACTTACTACTGTAGGTGATAGCAAACTTCCAGATAGCTGCTAGTCAGAACTCATTAACATCTACAATCAAAACCGTCTCCAGCAATTAATATACAACAAAAATGAGATGAAACAGATTTCAATTACACAAAAGTTGCAATTACAGCAGGGTTTTCGGTGGATCCTGGAAACAAAAATCTGCAGTCACTGAAAAGCATTCAACCACAAAAAATGGAGTGGGCCAAACCGCAACAAGTTGGTGTGACAGCAGATAAACGGTGGCCAATTGCAGGATCAAATCCTTCTGTTACCTACTCTTTGGCATCGTCATTGCAGGCCTCTGAAGTGAATTCAAAGGCAGAAGCTCGTTATGTGGCTGTTGGTAGTGAACTTAAGAACCTACAGCTAGGATCTGTCAGAGAACCAGTAATAGTAATGCAGCGACCTCAAACCATCAATGGAAAGCAGACCCCTAGTACAAGTGTAAGTTCATCTTCACCTGGGACAGGTGTGGGATGGTATCCTAATGGCGTGGAAATGTTGAAGCCTAATGGACTGATGCCACCTGTTTCTGGTGCGAGAAGTTTAAGCCCAAACAGTGCAAGTACAAATCAGTTGTACAACCGGTTTCAGTATCAGCCTCAGCAGCAGTTTGTGTCAAGCAGTGGCCGAACGGAATCCCCTGGAACAATCCGGGGAAATGGTTTATGGAGCAGAACTGGTGCATCTCCAACTCTTGCTCCTGCTTCCAACCTGGGACTCTTCTCTGGGTTGGGCACTAATGGCTCATCAGGGTCTTCATCTCCCGTGGACTGGAATACAGGTGGCTCAATGATGCAGTTAGATTACACCAACATTGACTGGAGTTTGGATCGTAGTTCTTCTATTTCAAGGCCAAGTGGTTTTTGGCCGGGCATGAACTCGTTTTTGCAAAATGGGACTCCTCGTACATATGATTCATTTTCTTCTGGTGTGGGTGTAAAGTCTGCCATGGGACCTGTCCTGTCCAATGGAAATAGTGTTCCAATTGCAGGGTTGCATGGAGTAGGTTCTACTGAAACATCTGCTAGTGGTTCTCGTGAGTGGTCTTCTCCGTTTGAAGAAAAAGACCTTTTCAGTTTACCCAGACAGTTTGTTTCCTCCCCCTCTCTGTAGGATTGTTGGGAGGACCTAAACAAATAAAGGAAAAAGAAGACGAGAAACTGTGCTTGAATTTCATATTGGTGTTGGTTCTTATTATGCTTTGCCCATTTGATTGTCAATGGTCAACCTTCGTGGGAAAAGCATCTCAAGTCTTGGTTTATTGTGCATCTTGTTTTTATTTCTGTGTCCATATTCTTCTTTTCCTTATTTTTTTTTGGGTTTTTTTTGCTATTGCCAAAAATTCCTTGCATATGCCCAATAGCCAAAAGAAACCTTGCATCTAGATGGGATCGTTCACTGTTATGTGTGCTTGTGGCGGAATTTAACTAACCCTCAGTGTCGCATCATTTTAGGTTTGCCAATGGTTGGTTCTGGTGGTTTGTGGATGAATTTGTCTCAGAATGTGCGGTGTTTTAGGTAAAAGAATTACTTTTAATTGTTACAAGGCAAATTCTGAACTTGAAACATATCCTCTGACGACTCGGATGAAACTTGTTCACAAGTGCAAGTTTTAGATCCCTGGGTGAAAGCTTATAGGTAGTTCATTTTTGTTGGTATTTTGCATCAGCAATTCAGAGAGATTAGATGTTTATCGGCGCTCATCCAATCACGATTTTGATCCATGACCATAGTTTTCAAGATCGGGATTCTAGATAGGATCGTTTTTAGGTTATCAGAATCGAATCGTAGGATCGTAAGATCTTACTAAAAATATCTAAAATAAATAAATCAATAATTTTTAAATTAATAAGTCACAAAATCAAGATTTAAAACTATACTGCATATGAAATAAGTATAAAAATTATATATTTTTTTAATCTACTTTGCGATATAGAGAAGAAAGAACATAGAAGTAATGAAATTATATAACATCAGCATAACACCATTTGTAACAAGCTGCACCAATTCACAAAGATCACACACCCAATACAAGTTGAAATATACAAATATCACAAGCTAATATGTGCTACTGCCTATTAGCCTCAAGGAGTAACATTACTTTTCCAGATACTACAACATTATCAGCATCACAAGGAAGTAAACAGGTAAGAAAAGTCAGCAACAACAATAGTAAAAGAAATTAAAGAACTTGTTCAATAATCATCTTCATCATACTCATCATCACCATAACCAAGATTCTCCAAGTCCAAATCATTGTTATTGATATTGGTGTCCATGTCATAAGACTCATAACCCCAATTTGATCTATAACTATTATAATCAATCTCATTCTCATAAGATTCCTCTTGGACATCATTTTCATCACTTATATCAGTTCTTCCTTGGGTAGAATCTTCAGGAACCATATCATGGTAATCATCATCACCACGATGGAATTCTCTCGGAGAGCCTTCATCTTCATCATCATCAACAGTTTACTATTGTTGTTGCTGACTTTTCATAAATAAGCAACTGTGAATTGTGATCTTTTCAATATATTTTCTTTTATTTGCAAAAGAAAAAGGGCTAAGGAAATATGCATATCCAAAACTACTATTTTGCTTACATACATAATTTTAACAAATAAAACTAACTTACGAGCTCTTTTTAGATTCCTTGTAATAGCTTCAACTTCATTTTCGTTTTGCTCTTCATTAGAAGTATCATTTCCTGGATTGTCCTCTAAAATCCTTAGCCAATTATTCCCTTGTGGAAGGGCTGGATTTTCTCTTTCCGTTATCCATTCATCATCCGAAGGCAAGTCTTCATCTTTTAGAATTATTCATCACAAATACTTTGCCTTTGCCTTTGTCGCTGTTCAAGTTATACATGACAAAAACTAGATCATTCATCCTTTTTTGTGCCAAACGATTTCTTCTTTTCGAATGCACCTATTGAATATTAAAAGACCAATGCAAAGTTATTGTGATTGAGTTAGAAAACCATAATCTAAAAAATCTCAAACTACTTAAAATGATAATGAACATATGAAAGATAGGGAAAAAAGATCTAACCAATTCAAATGCACTCCAATTACGTTCACGTCCAGCAGAGCTACACGTTAAACTCAATATCCTAATAGCAAATCTTTTCAGCTCTGGGCATTCATCCCCGTAAGATTCCTACCAATCAGCTATAATAAAAATAAAATAAACAAGTTAACATGACTTTAAAAGGAAAAAAAAAATTTCTACAAATGAAGCAAAACAAGTACTAATCAATCCTGGAGCCTTCTTATTTCTTGTCAGGATAGCATTTTGAATGCCAAACAATCTCTTAGCATCTCTAAAGTAATCTATCTGCATGTCAATTTTTAGTCTTTCATTAGGATCTGCAACCATTCAACCAATGCAATCATAGAGACCACGTTTGACATTAACATCTGATTGGAAGTCTGGACTATATTGAAATTGAGGATTCAAAAAGTAACCCGCAGCATGTAAAGGTTGACCAAGTTGATCTTCCCATCTTTTGTCTATGATTTCAAATACTTTCTCATATCTACAACAACAATCACAATGAGTTGCATAAATATAACTGGTAAAGCATAAGCATATATAGCATATACACAAGAAGATAAAAATAATTACAACTCTAACTATGATTGAAAAAAATGTATTAAAAAAACTACCTTCTTTGGACATTATCCACATTCACTTTAATTTCTTCCTTAGCATGGTCTATTGCCTTGTAAAGAAAAGCCATTGCAGGTTTGTCGTCAGAATCCACCATTTTAAGGACTTTTATAAGAGGTGAAGCAACCTTTAAACACATATCCAAGTTTGCCCAAAACCCTTGATTGTCAAAATCAATATCATATTGACTTTGTTTATTCAAGGGTTTTACACACTTATATTTCCACTTAAATGGTTGATTCTGACGACATATAAGGCAATTCTTTGACTCACTAATACTATCATAGTCAAGTATAAGTGCTGCAAATCGTGTAAGAGAATGGTCGAAGAAGTTCCTTACCCTTTGTGAACTGTTTCATCCTGTCTCTTATACACATCTAGATCCGGATGTATAAGAAACAACCTTCCTTGCTTTGGCTATTGTAACTTTATGGATCACATCATTCTTCTCTAAGTCTTCTAACATCAAGTCTATGCAATGTGTAGCACAAGGGGTCCAAAACAATCTTTTTCTTTTTTCCATCAACAATTTTCCAGCTGCTTTATAATTTGAAGCATTGTCAGTAACAATTTGGACGACATTATCCTCGCCAACTTTATCCACAACATCATCTAACAATTCAAATAAATGTTTAGCAGTTTTAGAAACATCAGTAGTATCAACAGAGTGTAGAAATACAGTTCCTGCTGGACTATTTACAAGAAAATTAGCCATCGATCACTTCCTTTTATCCGTCCACCCATCTGACATAATACTACAACCAGTTTTTTTCCATTGTTCTTTGTATTTCTGAAGAATGTTTAATGTCTCTGTTGCACTTCTTTTTTCTCTTATGTCACTCTCATTTCATGGTAAGAAGGTGGCTTCAATCCTTTTCCAAATTCTCCCATTTTCTACAGTAACTAGGAAAAATAAAGGGTTATTTAATGCATTAAAAGGAAGTGCACTTGTGTAAAACCAACGGGCCATAAGTTGACAAATTTGATCCCTTTCTTGTTTCCTCCACTTTTCATTTATAGTAGTTTGTCTTGACCCTTGCCCCCAACAAATTCATCCATTGACCCTTTTCCCATGTCAAACATTTGCTCAACTTCTTTTTCATGTTCTTGTGAAACATCCCCTACATCATAGAATTTTTTCTTCTTTTTCCTTGATTCTTCAGAATTGGCACTAAGTAAGTCAAACATTTCTTGCCTAACATCATCAGGAACTTGAGGGCATGGTTCAACATTTTGGTGGGTGCAAGCTAAATGGTGTTTAAGCCTAAAAATACCACCCGATCGAATGACTTTGAAATACTTACATTGCACTTTCTTGAATCTTCTTGTCTTTCCCTCTTTTTGAAGCCGACATTGTGATAGAAATACCTTTCTCTGTTAAAGTAATAAAAAAACAAAAAAATGAATAAAATAATATACAAGCTAATTGGAAAAATTTATAAAGGTATATTACCAATAACAAACATAAAAGGATTTCATTTATATCAAGTAGCATACAATTTACAAATGAACAGTACGGCCAAAGTAGCGGTAAGCAAGCATATGTTTACTTTATTTATCTTGATAATTGATCATATTAAGTTAGTTTCAATTTTCAATCAAAATAAATCCAACAGTGAGTAAACAACATTGAATACAATTTAACACTTCACAAATTACATGTGTAACAAAAAAAAATGATAATTCTAAAATACTAAATTGCAAGAAAAAAAATTAGATTATAGAAAATGTAAAAAAATTATAAGAATTTATTTCGAGAAACTAATGATCGATAATTAAGAGTAAGGCTTAAGAAAAATGGTAAAAAAAAAAATAGCTCAACAACCCGAGAATAAAAACACCCAACAAAAAATAAGAATAATACCTCCTTATGACACAGGTAGAGTGATCGATTGAAGTCTTCAAAGTTTTGCTGATCAATTGAGGGCTATTGCCTTCTAATGATTTCCAGTACCATTATGATTCTACTACTCCAACCCACTCTATCTACACGAATATTTGGCAGAGTCTTAAGCAGCAACAGTAAGTACACAACATATACACCTCAAACCATATAGTATTAATTAATAGTACCAAGTAATTTATAATTTAGAGATTTGGATTTTTGGTAGGTTATGATAATAAGATTGGTGTAAAATCGACTGTAAAGTTTAGGAAAAATTTTCAAAACAAAACCATCAAAACCATGAATCCTCAAGTAAATCAGTTGTATACATCTTTAGAATTAGATTAGAAATCTAAAAAATAATTAAACCCAAATTTGAGAGATTTTTCCAAAAGAACTAGTAGAGATATCTCATCTGAGGAGAAGATTCTGTCCTTATACCACATCTAGATGTGTATAAGAGACAGGGTATAATTGACACCGATCGAGGCTCGAGGATATAGGTTGCTTATACACATCTAGATGTGTATAAGAGACAGGTTTTGATGTATTTTGGTTTGGCTTTGGAGTGACTCTAGTTTGTACTTGGAGTTTTGGACTTGGAGTTTTGGACTTTGGAGTTTGGTTAAGATAGAAGTTTGGACTTTTGAGAGGAAGTCGAACCCATAACGGCCGAACCCGGGGCCGGGGCTAGCACCATCGGCGAAGTCAGATTTCTTAGAACCCATACATAATCGGATTTCTTCTGCTATTAGCGTACGGATCTGAGCGAGCGTAGAGAGGAAGGTTTTCTTTCCTACAAAGTTGGGCCTATGTAAAACGATTCCCAACCCAAGCCTTTTAGACTAGAAAACAAGCAATCTTAAGCCCAAAACAAATTGAAGGATAAAAAAAAAAATGCCTGCTTTTGGTAGGATCGTAGGATCTCTTAGGATCGGCCGATCCTACAATCCGATCCAACAATCCTACGATCCTACTACGATCTTATCAGATTTTCGATTCTTAGGACTGTCCGGATCACATGGGGGATGTGGGATCGTAGGACAGTACCTTCTTCTTGATTCAGGTTTTAGCTTTTAAATTTACAAAATCCATGACTGCGACACTCTGTACCCCCTTTCATTGTTATTCATCAAGCCTTGGGATTCAAATTCACCAAAAAAAATGGAAGGATGCATAACAACAAAAGGGAAGATGAAGGAACCTGTCTGGTTTGCACTCAAAAAGAGAATCAGAATGAGAATTATATATCTCTTAATAAATTTATTTTATTTTCCCTTGTTTGATTTGAAATCAAAATTAATTTTGTTATATTAATGAGTTAATTAATTTCAATCCAACCAAATATCATATATGGATAAATTAATGTATCTACGCCATTCTCTTATACAAAACTAAACACCCCTTAATTTTCTAGTCGCTTAGCCAGATGCAAACTTCTTAGGGGTGTTCATCCTAACCCGTTGAGCCAAAAAATTCATTAAACCAATCCGAATTGAAGAATATGATACTTGAACTGTATTCTAAAAATGTGACCTGGTTTTGGTGTCTTTGGCTGAAAGTCGGAAAGCATAGTCACATGCTAGAAGACTGTGACCCGTTGGGTACCTGACCCGGTCTATTTTGGGAGTAATTTTATAAATTTGATTAATAAGGTTTCATTAGAAGTAAATACTTACTAGAGTTATTGGCAACCTCTCACCTCTTCTTTTTCAATTCTTTGTTTCCCTTGCTTTTCCTTCTCAATCATCTTTTCCTTTCTCTTCCTCGCACCTCAATCCTCACACTCGTCATTGGGATGTATTTTGTAATTTAATTATTGTTACTATTGACCTGTTGCTACTTGTTAGTTTGTTACTATTATGATGTAATATTGAAATCTATTTTGTACATCTTAGGTTTAATTCTTGTTGACTTAATTGTGAAATTAACTTGCTTAACTAGTTTATACCAAACATAAAAATTTAATTAGTGAGCCATGAGATAAGCGATCAACCCGACCATCTTTTACGGATACCCGCTTTGTATGAATCGGATAAAGGGTCAAAATTTTCTTGACCCGGTCAGTAAGGGTCTAGTACTTTTTTAACTCATGGACTAGATACCCAATCCATGAACATCCTTAATAATCCTTATTAACTTTTGCAAGACCAAAACGTACAGAATTTGGGTATTTGCTTCCTAATAGAATCAACATATTCAGAAAATTTCCTTTCCTATCCTTTTCAACATAGCTTTGGAGGTTCAATTACAAAAAATCTAAAACTTATGATAGACATTGTCTGAACTGATTTCACAAATTTGTTTAAAGCGGATTACAAGTTGATAAGATATGTCTGCACCTGCAGCCCCTTGACTTTATAGTCACGATACAGATTGTTTCCTCTATGGCCTGAGTCAGGAGGCAAACAAAACTATTTTGCAGTCTGAAAGAATTCTGTCGCTGATTTGCCAGCATTTCTCAATTCGGGTTCGGAAATAGCACTGATTAGCTGGACGAGTGATGAAATGGGCTTCTGCAAGTAAAAAGTTGAGAGGTCAAAGAGAACTTGCGGAACTAACTTTGCATGCCAATACATTATCTACATTTTGCTCAGGATTTATGACAGTAATTTAATCTATTTTGGAAGATTAGGCCAATATATAAGACTACTTTCTCTTTGACAAATTATTATCCACATTTTGCTCAGGATTTATGACAGTAATTTAATCTATTTTGGAAGATTAGCCAATATATAAGACTCCTTTCTCTTTGACAAATTATAAGCATAGGTATAACCGTATAAGCTAGTGACAACTTAGGGGCTCACATGCATATAGGTGAACTTTCTCATAATCTTTTCAGAAATTGTTGAATGAATTTCCAGAACAGAAAACCTCCTCGTATTACTAACTTAAGAAAAGTTTTAATTTGAAGAACACGCATTTGAATCTGTACTGGTTATAGCAGTCGGTTTCATTAATTTTGAAAAAGGAAGACAATGGTATATGCCTGACAATGGTTTCATTAGTTGGTTTCAGGATTCTGTTGCACCTGTAGAGAAATCAAGGGAGACATAGGGTATCACAATTCACAAGGATGAAATTGATCAACCAATATTTACTTGCTATGCCACAATTGCAGCCTATCACTAATAACACTCATCACTCTGTTTCAGGGCCTCCAAGACACTTCCTCTTTTCCATCTAGATTTCATCAAGTTCACCTAATGGATGCAATGGCACACAACTGCAATATGCCACATCTAGAACGGAAAGGTGCAATTTTGGGAAAAAAAATTTTAAAAATAAAATAAAAGGTGCAATTTTGAGAAAACTTTCAGAAGTCATACCTATGACAACCTCTAAAACTAAAAGGAAATACTTCTAAAAACAGATTATAATCACAAACAAAATATTGAAAGAGCCTTGCACAGCAGAAACAAGTCTGCACGAAGATGCACAATACTTGCAAGAAGATGGAAACCTTCTTCTAGCAAGTCCATTGCTTAGTTTTACAATCTCCTCGGAAGAAAACCGAATTTCAACACATCTAGACAAAATATTCCTAAAATGGATCATGAATGTCGTCTCATGGAAGAGTTGGCATATGAATTCATTGCTTACTTGCAAAAGTCATGTAGCCCGAACTTATATGTAGAAGGATATCCAACATCCTCAAAGCACATTAATCCCTAAATGCATTTAGGACATGACTCTGGTAAGGCTGCAACAATTATGCAACATATACAATTTCTGTTACTTGAAAAAGTTTTTCAGATATTATGAACTTTGGACATTTTTCCTGTGCCATTTGATTTCCCATATCACTACACGAGCCATTTGATTTCCTGTGCCATTTGCATGGTTGAAACTCAGGTTCCTAAGAAAGCATTCTATTTGGGACAAAAGACGTACTCACAGGGAGAACTAATGAATTGATCCAGTTTCTAGTTAAAAGTGCTAAGAATTTGTGTGGCATATTATTTGAGGTACTTGAGTCATTTCCAGGAAAGAAAAAAAGAAGCACTCATTTTTCTCGATCTCATGAGGTTTAATTTTTAAGATATCTCAGTATCTTTCTTTTTTCCAAGGACAGCCACAATAAGGTCACAGCGCATTCTCTACGAATCTTATCCGCACAATTTTCCTGTATTGTCTTCATTTCTGTCAGATTTTTCATTGTTCTTGATTTTGTAAATTTAAAAGCTAAAACCATCAAGAAGAAGGGGGGAAATGGGTTTTAGGAAAGATATCAGACCTTTATTTTAGAACATATTTTGACACCAAATTCGAATTTGTGTGGCACATTATTTGAGGTACTTAAGTCGTTTCCAGGAAAGAAAAAAAGAAACACTCATTTTTCTCGATCTTATGAGGTTTGATTTCTAAGATATCTCAATATCTTTCTTTTTCTCTACAGACAGCCAAAATAAGCCAATAACTGTCACGGTCTTTGCTGGCCTGAGCCTTTTCTACGAATCTTATGCACACAATTTTCCTCTATAGTCTTCATTTCTGTCAGATTTTTCATTGTTCGTGAGTTTGTATATTTAAAAGCTAAAACCATCAAGCAGAAGGGGAAAATGGGCTTTAGGAAAGATATCAGACCTTTGTTTTAGAGCAAATTTTGACACCAAATGCCCATCTAGTGTGAATTTGTGGTCATTTCTCAAGTATATAGTGGATAAATAATCGCTAAGGCATCTGAAAATGGTTAGTCCTGGGAATGGTGAGCAATGGATAGGTGGAAGATAGGGGCAAGTGAAAGCTTTAAGTAGCTGAGAGATGGAGTATGCCTAGACCAAGGATTTAGTACTGGGCCATCCTCTTTCTCCTTACCTCTCCTATCCTTAAATCACGGGACCAAATTTTAGCATTCAGGTAATTAAACCGAGTAAGCTGTAAGCATACTTGGAATCAACAATCTTCCAAGTCGAATTTACATGATTTCTTAATTAACTCTGTGATTTTCTGCAAACTATACGAATTAAATACATGATGTTTGGTAGAAACTAGTCTACCTTTCCCAGATCCTCCTTCCATCCCCATGGGACATAATATCTATTACAGATGACAAGAATGGCTCTCCTGGATAAAAATGAAGATGAGCATGTTTCCTTCTTTCCCAAGGGGCTCTTAAATTATGTAAAAGATCGACAACAGTGCCTTTCCTAGATAGAAATGAAGATGGTAAAGTTAAATAAAACTGTCATTTTAGTAGTGCGAGTGGAAAAGAATAACATGATGGGAAGAACATTATTATTTTCCCTCAACTAAAAGAAGTGGCAGTTTGCCGATAAGCTAGATTCTATCTCATCAAGGTTGCAGGTCAAGAGCAGAAGGAACTTTTACCAGACATTTGTCAGAATGCAGTTTGAAATTGGAGTTGGAAAGCATTGGAGCCTAAAAGAGTAGCACGGAGGAGCTTTGCCCAATTCTAACTTATTCAAGCAGCAGTAAACTGATCTGTGGATAAGACTGGAAATTTTGCAAGCCGGCTTAAAGAATTTTCTGGTGGAATCGGTGATGAGGAAGGAAGAGGACATGCAAAAGTTTTATGGTACTACTTCTACACAAGATTCAATGGCAACAGGAGAAACTCTCTCTTTAATTTCCATGTGAACTGAAGAAACTAGATTACTATCTGTCATTACTCAATGCATCGTCAGTTGTTTGTGACATTTTTCCAATTTCTTCATAGTTCAATCGATCTTCTCTGTTCAAGGAGGTAAACAATCAGTGATTAGGAACATTCAGTTTGTTTAGTTTTGTCCATTAGGTCACCGACCAATTTGTTTGTCAACCTTTTACAATGCATTAACTAGTAAGAAAACCACAAAAAGGTGACCAAGTACAGAAACTCTCTGTGAAAAGTATACATGCTAATGCATGGATCTGAGTTACCCAAAGTCTTTCACGAATTGTAGTACAAAACTGTACATAAACTCTCGAGAGCAATCTAGGTTGATATGGTACTAGGAAAGAACAATTCGAGGCATCACATTTCTACTCTTAGTACTAGGAAACAGCAATTGGAGTACAAAATTATACATAAACGCCTAGTAGATAATATGACCAGGTGATATTTCGCTTCCATTAGGCAGGCTGATATTTTATCCTTTCTATAATCTCTCTGAAGGTGAAGGGCATTATATATATTAATAAATTCTGAATCTCATTTACTAGTCTTAGTGCTCACCATTCTTTTAAAATATCATTCCCACTCATCTAAGAAGACTAATTCACTTCTGAAGGTGATTCAGTGAACTCTGAAAGAAATTATAAATATCTACCTATTGAAGTTCAATCCCTAAGATGAATGTTACTCATTTCATGCATGCAAAGGTAGGATTTAGTTTTTACTAAACTGATGAATTTCGTGCTGTCTCACCTGACAAGAATACATCCTTGTACTCATCATCATCATATACAAATTGTGGAGGATCAGGAGAGCCAACTCCAACAATAGTGAGCTTCCACCGCATCATAATTTGAGATGTAATTATAATGGGGGTAGAAGTGATTCAATTATATGAAAATACTCTAAAGTTTGTATTCCACAATTCCAGAAGTTAATACATATTTAGGAGTCAGTCAAACAAATAGAAAAGTACACATAGAAAAGTACACATCCATTGATTTACCAGTAAGAGTTCCATATTCTAAATTCCTATTCTAATCTTATTCTCCAGAACATTTTTCCTCCCCACTACCCTCTCCCTATTATGTGAGGACCCTTGCGTATTTTTCACTACACCCGGACCCCCATGAAGACGTAGCAGCCCTTGCCCACTATTTGCCGCATTCAGACAATGCGACGCGTCGCTTAAGGGGAATGCCCTAGCATTAGCGCAATATCATAGTGTATTCATATCATAAGATTGACAAAGTTTACGCTAGCTGTCAACCTAATGCAACCCTCCTCCTTTACCCGGGTTTGGGACCGGCTATGCTAAGAAAAACTCGATACAGGTGGAGTTACATACAATAATTATATATTTTGATAAATTCAAAAGCAAAGAACAAATAACACATTAAATACTGAATAATGTGCTCCTAAATATCCCACTGAATACTGAATAATGTGCACTCAGATAACCCAAAGTTTCTCTTGAAACATCTCCCATACTTTTTCAGATACTTATGCAGTGTATTTTGTTTTCAAATTCTTCTGCTCATTAAAACTCATATATCATGATTACTATCTGTCTTACTACCATGTACATGTGACAAATTAAAGAAAAGCTTCAATAATTGCAATAAAAATGACATTTGTCTTGTTAGGAAAGGCAGTGAACTCCAAGTAGATCATACGAGATGGGTATCATAGCACAAACAGCTAGGTTTTGGTTAACTTCCTAGCAGTGAAGCTGTCCTGTCCGGTAAATCCAGATGTCAACCCAGTAAAAGATCTCACAGCAGCTTATCTTGTTTTTGAAGAGTTAATTAGTCTGGAGATCAAGATAGACTCTTAACTTTTGCAGTAGTACCATACACAAAGTGACACTAACAAGCATCACATGCATGCAGGACTACAATTATGTGTTCCTAAGTTAAGATCAATCACACTTCTACAGTTAGCAGGCTAGAATGTATGCACAAGTGGACCTTGTGATCATCATAAAAGTCTTAATTCCAAATTCAATTAACTATGACTTGTCAAGTGTTATTTGAACTTGCAAATAAGAGAGGAGACTTCTTATCAATCTTAGATGTGTATAATGAGACAGATATTCAGCTCTCAAAAGAATATTGAGATATCTACTCTAAGGTACAAAAGATTACGAGTTTAAGACATCACAAAAATAATGAACAATGTTTTATCTGTCAGACACAAAAACAGCATCATATTATCCTTGACCAGCAGCAGTTACACGCTGCTTCAATCTTTAAGAGACAGCTTTTGAACTCTAGATGTCACAAGGTTCTGCAACAGATCCATCATTAGATGTTCAACGTAAAAGGAAAAAATAGTCTAATTAAGAAGATAACAAAGTGTTGAAGTATAAATTGTTGCGGTTTAATTGCAATTTTGAGTTGCATGTTGTAGAAACAAATATGGCACATAATGTCAGTCACAAGTTCCTCTGGAGTCTACATACTCCTGATGCTTTCATTTCATGGTATTCTAAATCCAGATTCTATGTCATGACAGAGAGGCCTTTGCAGCCTAAAGCTGTTCTCTACAGGATCTGTAAGCAGAAAACAGGCTAAGCTGTAGTTTACCCGTCTAACCTACCATACTACTGCAACAGAATCACATAGTTAACAGGACCTTCAATGGTTTTGCAACCAATGTCAAATATTTGACAACTCAATGAAGAAATGACTAAATGTGATACTTATTCCACCTTTCCCGTCCTATATGAACTCAGGAAGTACATGCAAGGGCTTAAGGGTATTCAATCATGCGTGACATTTTGAAGACAGTATCCTTCAGTTGCATAATTGTTTCAAAACATGAGCAGGCCTAAATTGACATTATTATAGGGAGCCAGCATTACAGATTTACAATAAAAGATATTCAGCAACTTTTACCGGGTGTAAGGATGATACATACATCATATTTGGCATATCAGATTGTGATTAATCACCAACCATCACCAAGTCATTATCTGTCCATACTACTACACTATTATGTTTTCCTGTAAGTGTTTCTTCCTTTTTGATCTACCTAATTTGCCCATGGACAGGAATATTGTATCTCAAACATACATGTATAGTGATGGTAAATATGTAAATTTTCCTTTAGGTTTTTCTTCCTTTTTTGATCTACCTAATTTGCTTGTCAGGAATATTGTATCTCAAACATACATGTATTAATGATGGTAAATATGTAAATTCACCTTAAACAAAACTAGAAATATATGCGGGCAATCAAAGATTAATATGTGTGCCATCATGTTTCAGGACTCTTAGTATCAATCCAAAAATTAAATAATACTACTGACATCTACTAGAACTCTATTAAGCAAAAAATTGGATAAAGTGGAGAAATATATAGAGGCAACGAAAGATTAATATGTGTGCCATCATGTTTCATGACTCTTCATACCAAGCCAAAAAGTAAATAATACGGAAATCTACAAAAATTCTATTAAGCACAAAATTGGAGAACCACTGAAAAACGATAAAGGAGTATATCAAAATCTCTACTTAATTGAACTCTCAACAAAGAAAATCATTTCTACTCACAAAACTATTAAACCACTACAACAAAATAAACCTTTTCTTTCTTTTATGTTTCCTTTACTGGTAATAAGTGTTTAGCTTTCATGAAATCATCATTATAATGCAATATTTTTTGTGCTATTACTGGTTGCTGCAAGATGGTAAGCCTTATGGAAGTAGAACTTTAAACTGATTTTTGGTTTCAAGTTTAGATTACAATATAGTAAATACAAGAGACAAATGATAATTGATGCAAAAGAAAATTAAAACTTTAGGATAAAATTTAAAAGTCGATTCCATTGCTTTTATGTTTCTTATACTAGTGATAAAAAGAAAAAAAAATGTGTCTTGTTCTATATGTTTTAATCAAGAAGTAAATGAGATTTATGATATAACAAATGAAATAAACTACTGTACCCTATGTATATATATCTATACCTGCATATAGAGAGCTTTAATTAAGTGGCTTATGGGGCAAAGATTAATTAATAACCTCAAATAATTTACCATATACATGACCTTCAAATATTTGTGCAAACATATCTAGAGTTAGTTTAAGAGACGTCTAATAAGTAACGTCATTTATACTAATCTTGATGTGTATAAGAGACAGTTCATGAACTGCTTGAAGATTTATTCATTTATTAAGTTACTCAAAAGTATCTGTTGGTTATTCAATGTTGAAACCTTTGCTTTTGTATATGTGGTTTATAAATTCTTGTTGCCATCAACAGATGGCTAGGAACAACTAACGTTACTCCACGAGATTGGGAGGATATTAGTCAAGATTGAAAACCTTTGGGTTTTGGATTGCTGTTGCTGCTTTGATACAAGAAAAATCAGATAGAATGTCATATTTACCTAAATCTAAACTGCTCAGTCAGAGCAATTCCATACTCGGTCCATTTGGATGAATGAACTTGAATTGTACGAAGAATTTTAAATGAATGGATTTTAAGTGGATGGATTTGAAATGACTTGAAAGTTGGGTGAATTTGAAATAAACTATTTAACCATTAAATTTGTCCATCACTTGTTGGTGGACTTCAAATTCCCCATTAAATTTCTTAACTTGTTTGGATAACATAAGAGAGATTTGAATTTGAAATCCAAATACACTCAAATCCCTCCTTCCAAACACAGCCATACAGAAACTATGAATATAACTCAAAGTGAGAGTCAATCTCTATAATGTATAATGAGCATAATTACCAATGTAGAAAAAGTAGGGTGTTTGAGAGTGGACTATTGCAAGCTCGAACAACTACTTACACATTTCGTGCTTAAATCAGTCAAGCTCACAGAACATGTTACTTTAGGGATCTGTTTTCAAACTCATAGTGAGATATATTGTGTACTATTGAAAGTGTAATGCAAAAATTTTCCCTGCATTGATTTTTGTAAATAAAAAATTTGAAAACATTTGAAACAATCTCCAGAAAAGAAATGCATCATAAAAGAGATGTTACATCTTCTCATCCCTGAAAATTTCTTGAGATGCCTTTGGACTCATTGGTAGAAACTAAATGCTTGGAGAAAAGAACAGATAGTGCCCACAATAGTTTTTTTTCATTAGAATTTGATCTCAGCTTATTTAAAAAATCATATTATTTAGCTAAGTTTCAATTTTAGTGATGATGATATAGAAATGTAATGTGTTAACTTTATATGAATATTAGCTTATTGGAATGATGACTAGCTAGGGAGAGAATCCTTTTCTTTTCTACGCTTAGACTTACTCAAATTGAAGAGATGTTAGAATTCAACTATCTTGTGACATTTTATCTTAAACAAAAGCTGAAAGAAAATTTCGTCACTAAAAGTACTGATATTTTGTTATCACCGTAATTAGTTGAAATGATTCACTGCACTATTTTGGATGAGATCTCTCCAAAATGTGTATCTCCTACAACAAAATTCTAAACCAAGTAAACATTATTGACAATGTTTTTGAATATTTTTGGAAAACATTGACAATGAACTGCTTCAACAATCTTTAGTTGCCAACTAGGTAAAAAAAGTAAACTTGAAAGTTTGAAAAACATTTTCGTATGGTTTTTGGGATAACTTACCCTAGCTGTAAGAAAAAACATAAGTTGAAAATTATGGATATCAAATATAGAAAATTGTTTAGGTAGAAAGGCACCAATAGATAAAGAAAGTTAAATGGAGTCAAAAGTAAGGGAAACCTTCCAAAAGACTGCTTTTGAAATGGATCAACACTATCTGTAATGGAGAAAATATTTGCCTAATTAAGAGACTATGAAAGAAAACAATATGTATTATAAACAACACGAGACTAACAAAGAAACAGTTAAATGTTGTTCCTCTAAATTAATGAAGCAGCAAGGCAAGCTGAAGGCAAGCAAAAACCAAGGATTCAAGTGTTGTTAGACTTTCTATTTGCATTGTTGTAGAGAAGTCAATTAACTTGAATACCATAATTTGGCCGAATCTTAGGCACAATTTAGTTAGGTTTTGGTAATTTCTTTCCTTTTTGGTTTTATTCTTAGGATTATATAACATGGAGCAATCCAAAACGCAACAAATCCGTTTATTCCTTGAATTTGGCTTTTCTGTGCTTATAAAGGCATCAAATTTTTTGACCTTTTTTTTTTTTTTTTTTTAATATTTCATAAGTTCAAAAAGTAGTATTTTAATTAGTTATATTTCATACACGTGCAAAGCATGTGCATTTTACTAGTGCATTAAACGAAAAGACCTGATCAAGCACATAATTTTGTATTAGGTGAGTTAACTACCACATTCATGGCAAAAACATAAAAAGGGAACCTAGAAGCAAGGAGGATAGGGATGACTTCATTCTTGCTTGAGTTCAAACCTCTTCATTGACACAAGTATCTTGAACTCTTATACACATATTCCTTTCATTGAGATCTTTTCTAACAAGGTCAACGGGTCGATCTTCCGAGTTTCATCCAACCGCAGGCGCTGAGAAATCAAAGCTTGTTTTATCAAGATTCATCCAACCTACGACCGTTAAATAACTTCTTACTAAATTTATTACATTATACCTTGTAAACTTCAGCTGTGGAACATGCTTCCGGAGGCTTTATCAGAACCATTGGGATGTCGCGGCCTATGGTTGAGCGAATATCTTGAACAACCTGAACACATATCATGGTAAGGGATAATTCTGAATAACCTGAGCATAAAGCATTAACTTTCCTCCAGGCAATATGCCATTAAGCAGACAGCTGAAAATTGATCTCAAGATAAAGGAAACAAAAACTTTGTGGTATAAGGTTCCAGTGTTAAATTGAACAAGCAAAGAAGCATTAACTGCAAAATCATGTTTTTCGTCACAATATGGAAAGTATTTGTCCGCTTATTTGAAAGTAACATGTCAAGTAGCTAAAAATTGGTGGTTAAATCCAAAATGAATAAATCTTCAAGCAGTTAATGAATTTGCTTTGATGCGTATCCAGTAAATATTTTTCGCACTTGGAACTGGAATGCGATCTGCTACAACAGCTTCCAAACTATCAATGTATATGTGTCTGCATGTACAGGCATATATATATGTGTGCGCTGAATGTCAGTAACTATGCTCACAGAAAGGGAGCTGTCAAACTTTTACACATCAACATGGAAGTTAATATTCCTCACCCGACAACTCAATCCAAAAAAAGAAAAATAAGAAAAAATTCAAATTACAGATTTTCATTCAACATTTTAATATGAATAACAGCACCCTCTTCTTTGTCGGATTACATCAGAAGGCAACATTATTAAATTACACATGTGCTTGTCCAATTTAGAGACATACCTCACCTCTGCCTGTAAAGTAAGCTGCTCCATTAGAGAAAAAGAAAGGAATGTCAGAACCAATCTCACTGGACCACTCCTGAAGATCTTTTTCACTAGCAATACAACCAGAGAATTGATTTGCCGCCCACAAAGCCGTTGCAGCATTGCTGCTACCACCACCTAACCCTGCGCCAGTTGGAACCCTTTTATCAAGATGAACATGTACAAGATTAAAGACAGAAATTACTCAAATTCAACCGGAAAATTATGTTCAAAAGGAGCTATCAATAAGACACATTTGTTTACCCAAAAAAAGTTGTCAGTGCCAGTCTTTTTCCTATAAAGATTTAGGGTCTTTATTATTTGCTCAAGGGAGGGGCAAGATTGTGAATTTACAAGATAAGGCCAAAAGACATCTGAATTGAAGGCAAAAGCTTCCGACTGTACCAAATTTCTATAATTAAGGGGAACTCCTGGAGCATTGGTCGATAAACAATCATTTGATTTTGATGGTGCTAGGGAGAACTTTATTTTATCACCTAGACTAATAACCTGAAGGATCAAGAAGACCAATCAAACTAACATTAACAATCTATTCAATGAACTAATATTTGGTAACAAAATCTCAGTCAAACAGAAATAAAGTCTGATCCTGCAAGCAATGAACTTGATTACCTTACCTTGCAAGGTGAAAACAGAGTTAGCCTTGTAAGTCCAGAATTCTCATCCACTTCATCGGCTAACTTATTCAATTTATCCTCAAGATCATACACTATCCAGTCCACACCAAACAGTAAGAACAACAACATCCAACGAACAAACTTATNGTAGGAGAGCGAAAAATACTGCCTTTGTTGAAAGAATTGAGTTGGGTTTTGCCATTTCTGCAGGAGGTGTGGAGTTGGTGACTGCAGAGGAATTGAGAGGAAGCCATAACTGCAATGGAGGGCTATGTTCTAGTGTGTTAAGAGTGCTGAAACACATGGAAATTATGTGGGAATTGATTAGCAGCACAAGGGGATTTTACTTTAGTCAATCGATATTCATAATCCTGGTAAATACTTACGTGTCCATGACATTATGGAACTTTTAGATTACGGAAAATATTTATATAAATATTTTTTTTAAAATACTACTTTTTGAACTTATGACTCTCAACCATTCTTGTCTGTATTTATATATATTAAGAGATTCATAATATTATACTATTTTCCTATACTCTTAATATGCTTTGTTCGAATATTCTTGTTAAACTTGTGTTGGTATTTTTGTTCTGTCTTTCTCACATTTCCCACCCAAAAAAAAAAGGCCAAAAATTAAGATTGCGCAACAGGTGGACTTTATTTTAAGGCTTTTGTCAATGTCAGAGTAATTATTAATTTATTATCCAGCCATAGCAAATTTACTATGCTTGACAAGATTACTATCCCACTCAATTGTTTCTCCTTCCGTTTCTCCTAGTCCTCTCAAAGGCTAAGTTTGGATGGAGAGAAGAGAAGAGAAGAGAAGTCAAGAAAGGAGAGTTAAAATAGAGACTAAGTTTGGATGGAAGGAAGGAAGGGAAGGGAAGATAAAAGAAAGAAAAGAAAGAAAAGATAGGATTTTTACTTTGTTTAAGAGTTTTAAATAAATAGAAATGAAGGAAAATGGAGCGAAATGGAAACTTTTCTTTCACAAGTGCAATGAAATAGAATTTCTATATTTAAATTTTCTTATCAATAATTATAAAATGTCATATTTATTTTCTAAACATGATATAAAAATATCAAAAAGAGGGACATTTAAGTAAAAAAAATGTACATTAACAAAATTTTTCTTCCAAAATTGCTAAACAAGTTGGAGGAAATTTCTTTCCTTTTTCTTCCCTTCTCTTCCCTGCTCATTAAAAACTTTCCCTTATTTTCTCTTCCTTCCTAAACTCCCAAACTCAACCAAAGTCTCAACCCTCAACTTTTTTCTCACTATTTTGTCTCCGTACCCTTTTTTCATTCCTTGGCATCCATGGCCAATTTAAATATTCCTTCAACCACTCCATCTTTTGTCTTCTCCCCACAACTATCAAGGTCAATAAAGTTTCCTTATATTGTTAAAGTTATTGTTAAAAATAAATATTGGCAATGGTTTTTTTTTTAAGTTAGTTAAAAACTAAATTATATGTGGAAACCGGAAACATTCAACTTTTATTTACAATGAATACTAAATTTTATTTTCCGTTTTAACGTCAAAATTACTGATACTTCATTAAATCAATGAACACAATCCCTAAATTTTCTTTTTTTCTTTTAATTTGTTTATTAAAAAGAAAACTAGATTTGGGGATTTGTTGATTGATTTAATAGATTAAGTTAATTGGCTGTTTAGTGGGTTTGAAAATTCATCAAAATGTTGGAGATTCAAGTCAAAGCAAAGTTATGCATGAGGCAGAAGAAGAAAGCATTTAAAAGTAGAATTTTGTTTGCTCGAAAATGAGGTAAAATTTGTTTTCTAGGGCTTTTGTTAGTATTATCGAGTACCATTTGGTAGATGATCACTAGCAACGGCTGCATAGCAACACTGGTATTCGAGCGATTAATGGAGGAGAGGAAAGTAAAAGCATAGGAAAGAGAGACTAGGTGCTTAGATAGGCCCCACAAGAAATCAATGTAAGTCATTATCTCTATTGACTTAAGAGGGTAATCTTGTCAACCGGAGCAAATTTGCTCTGGCTAGATAGTAATTTCTCTGGCATTAACATCTGCCTTATTTTAATCTTAGACTTGTCCAATTAAAGAGAATAATCAAAGAGGAATATATTTCTTGGATAGATTTTCTAGTCTTTACATCCTCATTTGCCTACTATTTTAGGAAAATTCTTTATTCTTTATGAAGAAATTTTTAGAAAAATTCTTGAGTGATATATGAAAAGTTTGTAATGATACACAATTAATGCGCTAGAGGAGAGATGACAAAAAAATAGCATTTAATTTCGTGTCAACCAATGGTAACTGAGACACGAACTCTTCCTACGAAAAGTTGACTTCCAGGGTGAAATTCGAACAAAGCATATTAAGTAAAATTATCAAATATTTGAAGTGGTAATTAAATTATCGTAAAATATGTAAAGTAGTAATTAATTTAGGTACAATAGTTAGTGGTATAACAAATGTAGATTACCCAACAACCCAAATTAAATTTGTTGTACTAACATAGCATGATAGGTTTCTAATTCAATTACAAAAGAGCAAAATAAGGTGAATAAAATGGTGAACGTCTGACGAATCTTAAGTGGAAAATCTTTCTAAATGAGTAGATAAACTGCAAAGGAAGAGTAAAATGCAAGGTTATAGTACTACACATTATTTTGTTATTCTGTTGGATAAATTGTAAATATGGTATATCTCGTTTAGTTGAAACTTTTGTTTTGTTATTTTAGTACTTCAATTATTGAATATTTACTTGTATGTAGAGCTGTGGCTGAAATAAGGTATATGTTGTTTAAAGTAAATTTTATGGTGATGTTAAGACTTTATATAGTTTCATATCAACAAAAAAAAGCTGATAATGCATCAAGAAGGTAGGATATACTAATGTTTTTGACCGAAAATGACTATGTTCATAGAAATAAATCTAAATGGAAGGTAGTGATCGTGTATTGAAGATGAGTGAAAAATAATTGACAACGAAGTTAGCTTAGATGTTAAGCGCTTTCTTATCACCTATCGATTATAAGTTCATTTCACTAAGGGGTAGAGAGAGAGGTGAGTTTAAAGAAAAATAGTCCAGACAAGAATGGTTGAGAGTTCAAAGAAAGTATTCTTAAATGGAAATTATCCAGAAAATTTAGTGTTAAAAAATTTGGGACTTATTATAATTATTATTTAATTACAGTCGAGAGTGATGGATAATGGCTTTTACGACCGCAAGTGTATATTAGTGCTATTATGATAATACTATAATTCATGTCTAAATTACAATAAGCCGAATAAAAAAAAAAACAAGAAATATATATGCTACAGTTGGAAGATTACGGTGAATATAAATTGCTATCAGCCTGAAATAATTGACATTATTTTTTTTTTAATTAAAATGAGGAGTTATAGTATCACTATTTTGGACACCGAAAACACATATAGCATAATCTTGTATTAATTACATAAATTTGTTTAACTTCAGTGAATTTGCTGATAAAAGAAATTTATTTCGCAATTTGGTGAATTGCATATATCTAGTTGGATATTTTAGATATAAAAAAAACATAAAGTTCAGTTTAATTGTTGTTTGTAAATTTCACATTATTTGTGCTAACTTGCGAACATGACAATACCTTATTTTTGCAGTGTTGTAGTATGGAAAGTAGTTCAATGGCTTATCAATAGATTTTAGCGAAGACCCAGAATTCGATGAGGGTAATTTTTCGAATGACAGTGATGGATTTGAGAACAAAATTTTCAATGGTGTGGAAGTTAGGGATTTGTATAAGAGAGATGCAATTTCAGTCGAAGAAGTAATGAAAAGATAACTTTTGAAACTGAGGAAAAAACAAACGAAATGCTAATTCATTCTTGAAAGTGTTTAGTACTGGATTATACACTAAGAAGAATGATAGTAAAGGTAGGATATTATATTGACTATGTGTGTTCAAGGCAAGGATATAGGGAGAAGAAATGAATTACACTGGAAGAACAAATATGGCAGTCTAAAGCCAAGATATGATGTGGTTGTATGGCATGTTTAGAATAAAATACAACATGAAAAAAATGTTTATGTTTAAAACGATTCCAAAGAGAACATTAAGCATGTGTATGTAAGACATTTAAAATGATAGCTTCGAGAACATATGTAAGAAACTAACTTAACTAAAAGCATACATTTACCTTGCGTACATTTAATAGTGAGCAATGTGAATTAAGTAATTATCCTAAAAGTTGTGGTTCTAGTTACTAAGAGGGTAAATAGAGATCTACTATAGATGTTTATAGAAAATATTAATTGGTTTTTTTGGTTTTCTCCTCCCTCTTCTGGTCCTTCTCTCAATCATGTGCCCAAGGTCCCATGGCTGCCGATTGAAGGGTAACTTCTCTCTTACATACTCAAGCTATTTGCTAATGTGGTCTCGGGCCAACAAGAACAGAATCGAAAATCAAGGAGCCTACAATGTATTGTGGAGAACCTACATTCATTTTCACCAATGAAGAGATGGAACAACTGTCAATACCTTTCAAGCATGCGCTGATTGGGAAATCTCTTAGAAGGGTACTACCGAGCATGGCATTGCTACAGAAGGACTTTCTCAAGTCAGTAACTTTTCTCTTAACTTTTACCCTAGGAGCCTATGAGGGACTACTAGCACCATATCCTATTCAGTTTGATTTGGAGAAGGATTATTTCAGATGCTGGATGCACAAGTTTTGGAGCTTTAGGTGCTTCACAATGAAGGTTCTCAAATAGACCCCTAAGTTATCATGTTGATGTGGAATCCTCCGAGTTCTAGTTTGGGTTATATTAGAGAAATTACCGACTTAATACTATGATAAGAAAGATGCTATACTCTATTGTCAAGATGATTGGAGAACTATTCAAAGCTTGACTCCTCCACGGCGTCTCTATCATGTCTAAATGTAACACGGTTCTGTGTTGAGGTTGATGCTGTAAAACCACCCTTGTTGAAAGATTTTATATTAGAAAAGAAGTGATCTCTTATGACACATATAGATTATGTGAAATACACATCCTATAGCTCCTCTTCCTGCAAGTTAAGTCACGACCCCAAGAATTGCAAATTGGATATGGCCGCCTTAAACCGTAGTACGAATAAAGTTGGTGATGTGAAAGGAGAAAACAAGGATGAGCAGCTGACTACAAACCCTAATAGCATGAGAAAAGAAAAACTTGATTCGTCAATGGAGAAAGCTCAAGATGGTCCTACTGTGAAGAGGAAAGGCAAGGTAGGTCCCAATGCTAAGGGGAAAGACCAGTAATGGAACCCAAAACAAACTGCTAACCCCTTAACCTCCATGGCAATGCAAACCCTAGAAGCTGCATATCCATTCAAAATGCAAACTTTCAAGCCATTGTCCAAGCCACGACAACACCACTCTTAGCGGTTCCACCCTTCTCAATAACATCAGTTATGGTCCTCCAGTTTCCTATACAATCCCTCCAAGTTCTTTTGGTGCAGTCGGCTTCAACATCCCAAGCCCTACCTAGTGATCTAAAGGTAAGTTCAGCCATGCCACCGACTGATCAAACCATTCCAATGGATTTGAACCTTCTTGATGCCACTGTAAACCCACTTTTAGAGACCATGGCTTTGCCTCATACTGACTCGCCTCCGCCAGTTACAGACTCTGAGGCATGGTGTCCTACTTTGCATGGCAACCTTAATTTGCATAGTGACCCGAGTGTGGATGATGTAACAGTGACCCATACCAACATGTCTATAAGTAACCCATTCTAGCTTTATGAAAGGGAACATTCTGCATCATGTAATGGAGGACAACCATCATCTGCGAGTCTAGCATAAAATGACCTAGCTGGATCTCCAACTTACGAATCACGTGATATAGGTGGTCCAAAAATTCTTCAGCCTCGAGTTTCCATTGAGGAACTCAAATCTTTTGCGAAGTCCATGCAAAAGCACCTTGGCAAGGCTGGCAGCCCTGGAGGTAAACAAAAGCAACCTTCCATTAACTCGTTTCATCCAACCCGCCTTAGCTCAAATTCGTTCGCAAACTCACCTTCTCTTCCTTCCAATGAATAATTTTCTCCAACGGAATATTAGGCGTAATGGAGGCAAATCCTCTGTTCGTCGTTTGAAAAAGCTTATTCAGATACATGGTATTTCTTTTCTTATAATTTCTGAACCTTCAGTGAATTTTCATCATATTGATTCTATTTTTGGTCATCTTGGCTTTAAGTTTTGTTTATTTAATGTAACAATGAAATTGTGGTTATTGTATAGGATGGTTTCCATGCCAATGTCTTGTTAAATGGGGAACAATGCATGCAGGTTCATTTTCATTGTGATAGTTGGAGTCAGCCCATTTTCTGCACTTTTGTCTGTGCCAGGTGTATTAGGCAGGACAGGGAGGCATTGTGGGCTGATTTAAGGAGTATTAAAACTTCATTTGATGGTGCATGGTTTTGGGGAGATGACTTTAATGTGATCTCTGAGGCAGCATAATACTTTGGATGTGCTCAACTTCATGGCTGAGATATGGATGATTTCAATGCGGTTATTCATGATTGTTAAATGCTATCAATCCTTTTCTCTAGTAGCACTTTTACTTGGACCGAGATGCATCATGGAAGACAAGTATGGCAATGGCTTGATAGAGTGCTTGTTAACCTAGAGAGTTTATCCATGTTTCCGTCTATTTTCGTTCAGCACCTCAATAGGACAACCTCAGACCATTCTTCTTTGTTGCTTAAATTTGATGATTTTCCTAGGACTCATGGACCTTTGGGTAAGGCATTCCACTTTTTTATCTACTGGAAACAAAGTCAGTCAGCACTAATTCACAACTATGGAATGTGTGCTCTTTGAAAGAGGTAAGAAATTGAAGCGATTTAAAAGCTACCTTCGAACTTGGAATAAAGAAACTTTTGGGAAATTATTTGACAACATTTGTAGAGCAGAAAGTAAGGTGGAGGAGGAAGAAATCATATTTTAGTTAGACCATTCAAAGGTTCAGCAACAAAACCTATATCAAGCTCAAGCGAAGTTACTTTGGCATTTGACGAATGAGGAGGCATTTTTCCAACCAAAATCATGGGTCAAAAGGCTAAGGAAAAGTTACTTGAAAACCAAGTTTTTCCATGTGTGACTTCGAGATAAACATGCATGCCTTAAAATTCATCATATCAAGTCGGGTTCTGGATAATGGCTAGATACTGACCTAAATACACAAAGTGAAGTGGTTTCACTTTTTCAGAATTTGCTCTAGGCCGAGAGTACTTCACATGCGGATATGGAATGACTTTTGAGTTTTATCCCTACTTCAGTTTTGCATGAGGCTAACAGTTCATTATTAAAACAAGTAACTATAGAGGGTATAGGTAAAACTAATAGTTCACCAACTTGATGCAGATAGTGCTCCGAGTCCCGATAGGTTTACTGGCTTATTCCTTGTGCACAGCTGGGAAATTGTTGTGCATGATGTCCTCATGGTGGTGCAAGACATCTGTTAGCTGCAAATCCATTAGTATGGCTAGTGCCTTATATGATGTTGATTGTATAAGAATCCTTATACCTCAATCTTTTACTCATCTTCTGGCCAAGAGACCTCTACACTTTAGTTAATAAAAATTTCACTAAAGTTTTATCTAATAGATTGGTGCAACTTTTGCATGATTCTATATCCCCTCAGTAGTCACCTTTCATAGGCAGCCGCAGGATTTCAGACTATCTAATTAGCTTAGGAGTTGGTGCACTCTTTTGATCTAGAGCCTGAGGGCACAATATCATATTGAAACTTGTATTTGATGAAGGCTTTTGACACATCTTGGGTTTTCCTTGAGCAGCTTCTTCTGCAGTTTGCTATTGCTTCTCAATACAGTTTGTTCCTAATCTAAAGCATAGTTGGTTCTCTGTTTTGGTTAATGACACATTGACATGTTTTTTTTAAGTAATACGAGGCATATACACAAGAAGACCCACTATGGCCATATCTATAAAATCTTGTGCTCGAATGATCTTAGTAGAGGGCTAAATGCTTTACAGACTAATGGTTTAGTGGGTACTTGTGCTTTGCCCAGAGAGAGCATCCCTATTACCTACCTTGCTTTGGCCGATGATCTACTTATTTTTACAAGGGGTGATAGGCGTAGTTTTACGAGGGCTTATGGACTTTTTGGATGTTTATCAAAATGGTTTGGGCCAAAAAATTATTAAAGCAAGAGTTCTCTAATTGCAGGTAGACATTTCCTTTCTACATGTGCTATGGAGAGCATCACTGGAATCCATTCAAAGTCACTATCTTTTATGTACTTGGGTTGTCCTATATTTAATGGTAAGAAAAAAGGAAGCTATTTTCAATGCCTAAAAGATTCTTTTGCATCAAAACGATGGCGAAATGGAAGAATAAACTATTATCTCCCGGTGGTCGGTTGATCTTGATTAAGCATGTGTTATCTTCTATTTCGACACATATTTTCTACCATGGACCCTCTAATCATGACTCTCAAATACCTTAAAAGGATGATGACAGACTTTTTGTGGGGAGAGGAGAATGGTTCTCTGAAGCAGCACTGGGTGAAATGGTGTAGTTTCTGTTTTTTGTTAAGGAGAACGGCCTTGGTCTTCATTAGCTCAAAGATGTAGTTCATGCTTTCTCTCTCAAGATTTGGTGGAACTACTTCACCTCAAACATCTTCTGGGCCTTATACATGCGTGGGTGTTATTCTAACCGAGATGGGAGAATGGAGCGTCCTAGCTTGGTTTGGAGATTGCTGTTACCTATCAAGGTTCTGGCATCCTTACTCATGCAAAAGATTATCAATGCTGGTGATTTTTCCTTTTAGAGGGAGAATTGGTTAGGGGATGAGGCTCTATGCAGGAACTGAGATGCCCATTTTCCTTGCCC
This sequence comes from Cinchona pubescens, assembly GCA_025175665.1. NCBI lineage: Eukaryota > Viridiplantae > Streptophyta > Magnoliopsida > Gentianales > Rubiaceae > Cinchona > Cinchona pubescens. Next base: position 110,789 of record JANKKI010000564.1, read on the forward strand.
TAACATCAAAATTAACCAACTTTATACCAATGAGGAGGGCTGGCAGCTCTTGCCTGTGATTGGTTCCCTCTCAGCTGCTGAGTTGCAAAAGAATACCAAGCATCAACTTCAGCTGTCTGGCAAGCCGGATATGATGGTATGGCAGCCCATTTTGAATGGTGGGTTTTTGGTTTCCTCTTCCTATCACAGTGTCCGCCAAACTTGTCCAATTTTGGCCTCTCGGGCTCTCATTTGGAGTAAATAAATCCCCATTAAGATTTCCACTTTCATGTGGCATCTTTTGAATGGGTTTCTACCTTTTCCAAATGTTCTTATTTCTATGGGTTTCCAAATGGTATCTAAGGGTTAGTTTTGCCATTTGGTCGAATCTCTTAATCATGTCTTTGTTGATTGCTCCTTTGCTTACTCTATTTGGGCTCACAATGCTTCACTTCTTGGAGTTTCCCATTTTTCAGGACAATCGGTCTTACATATTTTATAAGGATGGCCGATTGGAGCATCTCTTAACCCTTTTTCGTCCTAAATTATTGAGGTTTCCCTAATAGTCATATGTTACGAAATTTGGAAGCCATGCAATGGCTCCCTTTTTCAATCGACACAAGTTTCTCTCTAACAGGTGTTTCACCAATTAACTACTTACTCAGGGTCATTTTTTGATATTCATCCAGCTTTCTCTTTACCCTCAGAGGATAGTAGATTTCACCTCACAGGTATTCGACTTAAGGTGGTGATCCAAAGCCATTATGGCTCATGGCTTTGGCTTGGATAGCTCCATCCCTAGCTACATACAAATTGAATGCTGACAGATCTTTCTTGGGGAATCCTGGCAATGCAAGTGAAGGTGGAGTGATTCATAACAATAATGGTGATGTGCTCTTGGTTGTTTTGAATATTATGGCATATGTACTAGCCTAGAGGCTGAGCTCCGTGCACTTATTTTTGGGCTAAAGTGATGTTGTCAACACAATTTCTTTCCCCTCATTGTCCATTCAGATTCAAAACTGCTTCTCGACATTGTTCAGGGACAAGTTTAAGGGCCTTAGCATTTGGATTTCCTCTTCTGTCAGTTCAAAGTTTTAGCTATGCATGTCCATCTTTCTCTTCATCACCAGTTCCAGCGAACTAATGCTGTCGCAGATTCTGTTGCAAAGATGACGAGTGCATCATGCACTTCTTTGCTGCTAATGACTCCTAGAGAAAGATAGACTAATGGTTACGGATACTCAGGCATTCCCTTATATTTGACTTTGTAAAGTAACTCATGAGATCCATGTATTTTCTCCATTAATGCAATAAAATTCTCGGTTCTTGCAAAAAATAGGAGAAAATATTAATTATGGTTAAAAATATATTTACGTTGTCAATTTTTAATTTTAATTTGATTAGAAATATGAATTTCTTATGTATTACTTGTTAAATTAATTAACATAAAAAAGTACATAGAAAAATAAAGTGAAATGCAGTGTGAAATCTTTTGTATTGTGCATCTAACATTTACAAAGAATATATGTTTTCCCGAGAATGGGTTGGTATGCCGATGAAAAGACCAACTATACAAAATCAACAATATACTGACTAATAGTTGGCATTGAGGCGTTTCCAAAAAAACAAGAGATTTAGTTACGCGAGATTTAGTTGAGTTTACTTATTACTAAACAATATATAATCAGTTATAATCTAATTTGCGACGTCTATGGTTTTGGAGATTATAATAAGTAATGTAATACTCCGTATATGGATATATGCATTGTCACTTTTTTAACTTTAGTTTGATGAAAATTATGTATTTAATACAAAATCATGTGTATTTAAAGGAATTAATATGATATTTTTAATATCAAATTTGTATAGTAACTAATATTTAATTAATCAAGTTAAATTTGTGCATTAATCGATGCATAAACGAGAAGGGATGCATTCGCAATGAAAGGTGTAATGACCATTACTCAAAAAATGGAGAAAAATAGAGGAATGCTACAAACTTTTTTTTTTATATCATTTTATTGATAATTTGGGTTAACAATGGGCATTTTTCTAGTTAATAAGTAATAAGAAATTGTAAAAAGTTACATAATATAGGTAATAAAGAAAAATGTAAAAATTATTACATAAGAGGTGCTCTTGCTTTATTAAATACTAGTAATCTGGGCATAATCTACTTGTGCATCTTAAAAAAAAAAAAATTATATGTATAGTTTACTAAATTATATACTAATAATATATTTTTCTTACTGAAATTTAGTTTACAAAAGAAATTAAAATAAATTAATTAGATAATGTTGAATGAAATAAAGTAAAATGTTTATGACAATCATTATTTACATGTTACCATATATATGCCGGTTGTTATGTATATCCAACCAAAATTGACAATCGACATTTGTGAACTATAATAACGCGAAGCACACCTTGTATACCAATTGTGAAATCAAATAAGTAGTCTATTACGATCAATATGTATAATTCACTATATACGCCAATCAACATATTGAAATGCAACAATAAAAATAATGAGGGCTAAACAAATTATTTATAGTCCACCATATATGCCAATCGGCTAAAATAATCTGTTTATAGTGGTAGGTATGTATTGTTGGCCATTTATTATATTAAAAATTTTATTATATAATTTATTTTTACTTTTTTTTTTATAGAAGTTTACAAGATTAACATTCAGTAAGATATGGATTTTATAATTTTTGGGGTAAATTACAAGGAACCCTTTGTGGTTTGGCGAATATTTAGGTTTGCTCTCCTATATTTTGGAAATTTCCAATTCACCACTTGTGGTTTGGAAGGGCAATATTTTATGTTGAAATATATACCTAACCATGATTGAGGTTTTAATGACTAAAATAATCATTTAAATAAAAAATTTTAACCTCATGATAGTCACTTAATGGAATATTTAATGGTTTTACTTTAACCCAAACTACAAGGTGGCAGATTGTAGGTTTGCAAATCATAAGGGTAACTTGAATATTATCTAAACCAGAAGGGAGTTTCTTGCGAAGAATTTACCCAAAAAATTATGAATCCATATCTTACTTAATGTTAGTCTTGTAAAATTCTATAAAAAAATGAAGATAAATTATCTAATAAAACTTTTAACATATGATCAATGATATATGATTAACTATATATATTGATTATTAAAAATAGTTTACTTTTGATATGTACATGTCTTCAAAATCTTGAGAAAAAAAATTGGAAAGGAAGTTTGTGATTTACCTTGAGATTGATTTGAATTTTCTACTTTCAAGGGAGTAACTAAATATATTGATTACATATAATACAAATAAAGTTAAATAGAGGGAGATATGTGATTCATTGTCCAGATAGTTTTCTGTTCAGTATACTCCATCTTAGATGTGTCTCTTATACACATCTACAGATGGTGTATAAGAGACAGAAACCATATGCTAATGCCCTTAACACCTAATAAAACACATCGCCAAGTCTAGCTCCAGACTCCAGTTGCCACTTTGATGTCTTGTAGTGTCTAGGAAATGACTTAATTGTCATAACAATTTCAACGGAGTGCAGGCCCAAGGTATCCGAGCTTTCCTGTAGCCAAATTACGTGCATTATCAATTATGGAAGTAAGATCAGCTCCACTGCATCCCTCAATCGTAAAAGCTCCATGTGGGGAATAATTTATTAGTATTTAGATATGCAACCATTGCATTGCAAATTAAAGTTTTCCTTGAAATAACTTACCATGTTCTTGGAGGTTAACTATATCATCAAGAAGATATCCATCTCACGTGTTAGCATTTACAAAATCTTGATATGCCCCTATTCATTTGGGAGGTTGATACACAATTTTAAGTTCCATTCCTCAGATATGTGATTGAATCCATCAAAAAAAAAAAGAAGCCTTTAAGACTTAACTTCGAGAAAACCTCGAAGTAAACAAGAAGCAAAAGAAATGTATTGAAAGAATGCCTAATCAATTAGGTCCCTTTGATTCGTGGCCCCAATGATAAATATATTGTGAGATGTCTCCATAACATTAGGGAGTTGTTGCACAACAAGAATTTTATAATTCTTAAATGAAAAAAAATTATTATTATTCTCCAAATAAATAACATAAACCAAATAACAACCTACCAATATAAGGAACTAAGGCGTATTTTTTTCATATTCGTGATTAAGTTGGTTCGCAGCTCTTTTCTACATCATTTTGAAGTATTTTGTAAGATAAATGTTCCATACTAGCTTAGGTAGAATGAAAATTTCAAATCAGCAAGTAATAAAATCGCACTAACTCCTAACATCTACCCTTACACCCACAAGTATATGGTGCTAGATAGTAATGTAAGGTGAGCAAGATCGTTCCAACGAAGATTGTCAGATTAGCAAGTACTAGGATTTAAGGGCCCTTGCATAGTTAGGCAATTCATTAATGAAGGGAAAACTAACTCTAATCAAATTCACCATTTTAAACACATAAATAAAGGAAACCATAAAATAAACTATCTACTAAAATAAGTAAATTGAACAAGTCAATAACTAACGAGAAGAAGTAATATCAACTTTTTTAATCAACTAAAGACAATTAAAGGAAAACACTTAACTCTAATTAACTAAATTGAAACTAGAATTATAAAGCAATTAATCTAAACTAACTAAAGAAAGCAATAAGAAAACAAGTAAAGGAAGAAAGTGCCATTTCTAAAGTAAGAATTTCAAAAGAAGTACTTGAAAACTAAATATTTTTGGATTTTGATTTGAATTAAGAAAGCCCACTATAATTTACTAGAAATTAAAGCAAGTAATTGAGGATTTTTAGCTAAAGATCACTAAAATTTGAAAAAACCTAAAACTTACTAAGAAAGCTTGAAATGGAAGTAACGAGTTTTTCAAGAAATTAAAGTAGAAAGCAAGTAAAAATTTATATCTACTTGTATAAAAGATTGACCCACTAAAACTATCTAATCAAAATTAAATCTTGCAAGAATTTTAAACTTGTTCTAAAGTTTTAGTAAAGAGAACTTGTATTAAACTAAAATGCTTAAAGTTTAAACTACACTGTAAACCAATCTATTCTAAAATATACTAAGTACACTACCATGTGTACTTTTACAGCTATTGCTTACTATATATTTTGGAGCGCTTTACAAGCCAAGAAATGAAATTTGAAGGTTAAAAATTACAAAAATACCGCAAGAAATAATCCAAAATGTGCATTGATGTCGCGAATTGAACTGAAAAATACTAAAGGATATTGGACTCATAGTCGCGACTAAAAGCATATTTCAGTTCAATTCTTCAATTCTTTATTAATTCTACTTCAGCCCTCAAACTTTTATAATCTTGACTTCCATCTTTTGGATTCCTATCTTGAAAACACACTTAACTAAATAAATAACTAAATTAACTAAAATTAATTAAAAATTCATGATAAGTACAAGAAACACAAATGTATCTATGAAATGCAACTAATTAAATTATAACACTTAATTTGACACCAAAACTCATGATTAAACTATTAAAATGCCATAATTTAGAAGAAAAATAACTCTTTACTAGATTTAAATCACACTCCTAAACTTTGTGTTTTGCTATTCCCGAGCAAAACAAGAAATAAAAGGAACCTTACTAAACGACTTAGCACGTACACCACCAATTTGACAATACACTCGATGAACAATGGATGTACTTATGATTGATAAGGAATTCTCTCAAAGGATCTCAAATACCATATGACAATTGAACTATTTCAATTAATCAATCTAAGTTTTCTACACAAAAATCATAAGTTCACTTACTACACAAAATTTCAAATTATCAAGCATTAACAACTTTTAAAAAGGTTCCCAAAAATTAAGTTCTATTCATTTAACTCAAATCACAAGTGTTACAAAATTGTTCAACCATCTCGATGAGGTGGCATGGAAATAGAGGTTCATTAGGAATCTACTTATATGCAAATATCACACAATTTGGAAACATTAATCTATCAAGGATAAGTAGTATGATATCAATGATAAGTATTGCAAACATTTCCTCCTCGACTTGTTGGTATTTTAAAGTGTTGAATTCCTAATGGCTTAATTTGGAGAAACAACATGGGTATATATTGGAATGTTGTACTCGCCTTATTACAACTTTAATGGCTTATTTTGGAGAAACAACATTTGTACATGCCGGAATGCCATACCTGCCTTATTACTACTTTAATGGCTTATTTTAGAGAAACAATATGGGTACATGCCAGAATCCTGTACTCGCCTTATTCCTAAATGCAATTTTTTTTTCATGGCCCTAAACCAAGGAAGAGGAGTAAAATGTACCTAAGATTAATATCAAATACCAATCATTCACAAATTAGAATAGTATTCCCTATGAAAACATACAAGATATTTAAATTCCTTCTATTCCATTTAGTCCAATTTTTCAAATTCTTGTTGACCAATAGAGTAATGTTTATGATTTGATTAAAAACAATATTTCAAGTAAAATTCCCCTAAAATATTAGTGCCTCTTTTTGAAAATGGTAATGCCAAGTTTTTGAAATTATTATGTTGCAAAAGAACCACTGTGTCACACACACTTAAATTCATGAAACGGCCAAGTCAAATAGTCCAATCATATAATATTGCAAGTCAAATATCATCATTGAGTACCAACTTGATCAATTTTCCATCCAAGAGTCATCAAACACACATACAAATATAAAATGACCAATCCTGACACAAGAAACGGACACCCTCAAACTTGACTCTTTTATTCAAATGATGAGTACTACTCATCCTACCACTCACCCAAAATTCAAACCAAACCAACAAAAACAAACTTAAGACAAGAACAATACAAACTGTGACAAAACCTTAATAAAAATAACACACTAAGTGACATCACCAAGAACACATCAAGCCATACCATGCAATCCATCATCTAAACTCACAATAATCGATTCCAACATTTAAGCATCAATAATAATTTACATGGCATCAGCTTAACGCCCTTAGCCATTAACACCACTCAAACACAAAAATCAACTGAGAACACAATAGGCATCAAATCAAGTATTCAACTATGAAGGTTAAAATGGATAAAACTTGAATCAAATATTAACAAAAGTAACTTGGTATCAGCCTAAGGCCCTTAGCCAATCTAATCAAAAGCAAAATATCCAAACTAAAATATCTCAAAGCATAAAATAAATATGATAAACTACAAAAGTACTAAGAAATGAAATTAGAAAAGTCTCCAAATGTTTCAAAATCTCTCAAATGAAATCTTTTCCTGATGTATCAACAACCATCACTCCATGTCCTCATCATCGTCGCCTTGTTGACTATCTTCGAAGTCCTTGTCCTGAGCTCTACCGGTGTCAACATTCTGCTGTGTTTCACCTTGATGTATGGGGATTGCTAGTGATATGTAATACTATCCATGAGGTGGACCATAGCGCCAAAGTGGATGCTATGGTGGTTGAACCCAAGTGCTGAGTGAGGTAGTCTGAAGAGCCTTCCTATCACTGCTAGGTTGTTATACATCACCAATTGGCTATGAGTCCAATATCCTTGTAATTTATTTTACTCAACATTTTCTGTATTTTGTGCACTGTAAACATACCCCGGTGGCAAAGAAATGAATGATGTTCTTAGGGGTGGAAGTGGAGGCATTTGACCTTTTCGGGGTGATGTTTCTCGTATTCCTGGATTCTCTTGTACATGTACTTATTATTAATTTTGCCTCTCTAATGTGTCATTGGTTCATTACAGAATAAGGGCATTCTACAGCAATACATAGACGAGTGATTAGACTGGAGGCTCCCGTACCTCTCACTATCAAGGAATCCTTGTCTAATGAAACCACCCACCTCCATTGACATCCTTGTCATTGTGGCATAAACCAATGTCACCTTATCCCTTTGAATATAACTCAAAGAGTTAGACCCCAGATTCAACCACTTAAGCAATAAAATCACAATTTTTTCTACAAGGGATAACCTTGATGAGGAAATTTCAGCTCCACCTTTCTTGAAGTATTTAAAACCCAAGCAATTTTAACATCAACATCACACAACATTCTTTTAATTTCATTCATGTTGTTTCTTTGTCCTTATTATGCACAAGTCATGATACTCATCAGATGGAATAGAAGACACATTAAAATAAGCAACATCGAAACAGGTTCAAATTTTGGCTTTTGCAAAAGTTTGCGGTTGATATCGCGACATAGTATTTGATGTTACGACATCGACCAAATTACCAGATTGCCCTCCAGAAGATTACGCTTGATGTCGTCCTGAACTTCTGTAAAGTTCATATCCAACATCTAGAGTGTATTTTTCCAGACTTAGGTTTCAAGTGACAAAGAGTTTTGAAAACCTGGCTTAACACCAAAAATACAAGTCTTAGAAGACTATTTCCATCATTTCCTAGAACAAATTATTGAGAATTGAAAGAAAAATTTTCAAAACCAAATCTAACCTAAATTTCACCAAATCACACCAAATTGGTATTAAGACAAAATAACTTAAATTTAAACAACAACATTAAATTAAAGCTTGCCAAACCTCGTATTGAGATCACTTCTTACATGGTCACTAGCTTGACAACATTATCTCTATTGGTACGATATTGGTCCTTTCTTATACAAAAGATCCTAAATGGAAGAGACAGGGTATCCAAACGATGGTTAAAGATTTAATTCAATTTTTGAATCTTCCTGTCTCTTATACACATCCTAGATGTGTATAAGAGACATCATTAACCTTAGAATGTTCTTCAATTGACCTATCAACAAGAGAATTAAGAGAATGATTAGCACAATTTTCCTCAAAAATTGGACCATTATCATTATAATAAAAAACAGGTCTTTGGTATTTTGGCAATATTAGTCCCTTTATTAACATCGATTAATGCACAATGGAACTTCATTCTTTACTGCGATATCTCACACCAAGAAATCAACTAGGAAAACCAACTTATCCAATTGAATAGGAACGTCCTTCAACAAGCCATACGATTTTCTCTCAGACAAATCCACCAATTGGAGGGTGATTCTAGTTGGTTTAGCATTAGTAATTCCCAACTTGTGATAAATAGCCTTTGGCATAACACTAATGCTTGCCTCTAAGTCAAAAAGTGAACAATGCAACGTTCGACCCCCAATATTCACCAGTATGGAGAAATTACTAGGATCTTTGAGTTTAAGGGGTAACCTTCATTGAAAAATGGCACTGCATTTGGTATCAAGACTTACTTCTCATTATCTTCTCATCTCCGTTTGCTAGCCAATATATACTTCATAAAACAACCATAGTTAGGCATCTTGGTGAGAACATCAACCAAAGGAATGTTAACATCAATCTTTTTAAATATATCGAGAAATTGATATGAATTAATGAATTGTGTGTCTTTTTCTTCTTTCCTCAAATCAATAAGCCTTTGAAGAAATGACACTTTTACTAAGGAATCCAATCTCAAAGGTTTTCTTCCTTGACAGATTGATTTCATCCTCTTTTGACTTCTTGTCATCATCACAAACAACTTCCATCTTCTCCTCAATCACCTTGGATTTTTATTTCTCATCTTCTCTATCAACATTTTTCTTATCATTAGGCACAACCAACTTTTTACCACTACTTAAGAATATAGCATTCCATTGCTCCTTTAGATTTGGAATGGCATCGCTAGGAAGGGCCCCTATAGGTTTATCATTATTCAATCTTGCCATGTGAAATAAGAGCATCTCCAAATTCCTTATTATGCTCTCTAATTTTGTAAAAGAGATTTGTTCTTCTCTTTCCCTCCTTTCTCTTTCCTTCCTTTCTCTTTTGAATTCCTTTCTCAAATACTCTACCTCATTTCTCCAACTATCATCATAAGCACTCTCCCTTTGTGCTTTAGCAAATTGTTCATTATACATGGGTTGAGAAAAGTTGGAAGATTGATATGGAGGTCTTGGTTGTTGATGTTGAAATGGCGGGTTATATAAAAGTTGAAAGGAATTTGCTCGGAAATTTCTTTGGTGAGGAGGTGGATAAGGTCTAGGAAAAGAAATTGAGGCTTGATTTTTAGAGTTTTGATGTTGGGGATTGTGTTGGTATGGAGGATTTTGTTGCTTGTTTGGGTTGCTCCAAGAGAAGTTTGGATGGTTTCTCCATGAAGGATTTTAAGTATTTCCAAAAGCTCCTTGAGGATTCCTCAAGGATGAAGGTTGATTAGATACATAGTTGATATGCTCACTTTTACCCAAAGGAACCTCACATTGTCCATTAAAGTACCTACCACCACAAAGGTCACACACAAGATTTGATTGAAATGAAGAACCAACGGCATTCATGGTATTTGGTCTCCCAAAATTCTCTAACACCCTTGTAAAATTATTCATGACGTTCATGAGCAGTTGCCTTGTTGAGCAAGGAAGGCATTATTAATATTCAAATTCACCATACCACCTTGTTGGGCATTAACTTGGTTGGCTTGTTGTTGAACCACCAGTTGAGTCATAGGCCCATGATAGAAATAATTTGAAGCCATTCTATTAAACAACTCTTGAGCTTCTTTTGGTGTTTTGAAAGAAATTGAGCCATTGACGGATGCATCAAAAATAGACTTCATTTTTTGTTCCAACCCATTATAGATAGTTTGGATTTGTAACCAAAGTGGGATGGCATAGTGGGGGCATTTCTCATTAACTCTTTGAAGCATTCCTAAGCCTCACTCGAGCTTTCACCATATCTTGTATGAAGTGATCTCAATACGAGGTTTGGCAGTCCTCGAAGGAAGAAAATATTTTGCCAAGAACTCTTGTACCAATTGGTTCTAAGTAGTGAAAGTGTCTTTAGCATGTGATTGTAGCCACACCTTTGCTCTATCTGTCAATAAAAATGGGAAGACTCGCATATGACACACAATCCGGATGGATTTCATTGACCCCTTCAAAATTCATTAAATTTGTGTATGGGTCTTCATTAAGACTACCTCCAAACATGGCATGTCTTTGCAACATTTGAATCAAGGCGATTTTTATCTCAAAATTATTTGCTTGTACAGGTATCCTTGCAATACTTGAATTGGTCCCATCAAAATTCCACCTCGCATATTCTTTCAAGAGATGGAGATTCATATTCATACTATTTTCATTACCAAAGCCACCAATTCCGTTGTTTCCAATGAGTTCTTCTTGTTTTTAATTCTCATTGTTCAAATTCCTTTAATATTGATTAAGATTAGCCCTTTCAATTCTCTCTAACTCTTGTCGAACCCTTTTGTGCTTCCGAATTTCTGTTAGTTGTGTCTCTTTTTCATAATCCAAACAAATCAAAGGTCCTTTATCTCTTCTTACCATACACTGTAAAAGACAATTCAATCAATTAGACTCAAGTGCCAATGCACTTTATCAGGCAAGGATCACCAACATGAGCAATTAAAACTACTAAGTAAAAACTAAGATTAACTACTGAAAACAAATAAAATGCCTAATCTACACGACCTTTAAAGCGCCTAATATTGCCAAAATACCAAAGACAATCCCCGGCAATGGTGCCAAAAATATGTTCCGCACTAGCTTGGGTAGAATGAAAATTTCAATCCAACAAGTAATAAAAACCACGCTAACTCCTAATTCCTACCCTTGTGCTCACAAGTATACGCTGCTAGATAGTTGTGTAGGGTAAGTAGAATCGTTCCCACGAAGATTGTCAAATTAGTAAGTACTAGGCTTTAAGGGCCATTACATAGTTAGGTAATTCATTAATGAATGGGAAACTAACTATAATTAAATTCACCTTTTAACACATAAATAAAGGAAACCATAAAACAACCTATATGCTAAACTAATTAAATTGAACCAATAAACCACTAGCTAGAAGATCAACTACTTTAATCAACTAAAGACAAGTAAAGGAAAGATTACTTAAAATTACTCTAATTTAACTAAATTGAAACTAGAATTATAAAGCAATTAATCTAAACCAACTAAAGAAAGTAGTAAGAAACAAGTAAAGGAAGAAAGTGCCATTTCTAAACTAAGAATTTCAAAAGAAAGTACTTGAAAACTAAATATTTTTGAATTTTTGATTTGAATTAAGAAAGCCCACTAAAATTTACTATAAATTAAAGCAAGTAATTGAGGATTTTTAGCTAAAGATAACTAAAATTTGAAGAAACCTAAACTTACTAAGAAAGTTTGAAATGGAAGTAAAGAGATTTTCAAGAAATTAAAGTAGAAAGCAAGTAAAAATTATATCTACTTGTGGCATAAGATTGACCCATTTAAAACTGTTCTTATACACAATTAATACTTGCAAGGAGCTTTATACACATCTCTCGATTGGAATTCAAGGGAAATTAACGAGAACTTGTATTAAACTAAAAAGCTTGAAGTTTAAACTACACTAAACTAATCTATTCTAAAATATACTAATGACACTACCCACTATCTATATTTTTACAACTATTGCCTACTATATATGTTGGAATGCTTTAGAAGCCAAGAAATAAAATATGAAAGCCAAAAATTACAAAAATATCCCAAGATATAAGCCAAAACGCGCCTCGATATCGCGACATGGTTTTTGATGTCACGACATCGAGCTAAAAAATACTAAATGAATTTCCGTCTTGATGTCACGACATTGAGCATATTTCAGCTCAAGTCTTCAATTCTTCATTGTTTCTACTTTGGCTCTCAAACTTTTATAATCCTGTATTCGATCTTGTCGATTCCTAACCTATAAACACATTCAACTAAATAAGTAACTAAATTAACTAAAATTAATTAAAAATTCATGATATTTAAAAGCAATGCAAATGCAACTACAAAATGCAACTAATTAAATTAAAACACGTAATTCGACACAAATACTCAAGGTTAAACTATCAAAATGTCGTAATTTAGAAGTAAAATAACTCTAGTTTACTAGAGCTAACATACATAAACATCACTTGGATAGATTTAGGGAAAAAAACATCTAGGCAATGTCCAAGAGTATTTTCACTGTTGCCTTAGCTATTGAATCAACCTCTTCGGTAATGGGTACATGAGGATTGGTCTTGGGCCTTACAATAAAAAACATAAAAGTTATTACAACTTACAAATAAAGAATATCCATGCCATTCGCAGTTGGGTCTTTTTTAGGTCTTTCCATATTTATCCCTATCCTTAAAGGCTAGTTTGAGGAGTTTGAAGAAATTTTGTTGAGATTCTGAATAGAGGAACGAAATAAGTAATGGACCATATACCACCTTTAGGACAATGCAAATAATAATTAGAGTTAATATATTGCACATCTATATACTATCTTACAACACTTAGAGTAGAGTAATAGAAATACTATTGGATCCTTGGTACTAAAAAACTTACAAATATTCTGTGCAATTAGGGTTTTGGTTGTCCTGAGAGGATCATTTAGCAACATACTTTCTTGCACTCTGGATGTTGCCTTAATAAAACAAAGATTCATTTAAAAAAGCAATCTTAGCTTGGTTAGTATCATGATAATAAAATGAAAACAAAAAGATCTGATTAGATAATTGGGAAGAAAAGAGATCTTATCAAATAATTAGGATAGGATAAGAAAGGTAGGACTCAAGGAAAGATTGGGATGAGAATTTAATATAGATTAAGGAATTTTGCATAAATATTTCTGTTTAGGGTTTGTACCCCATAACTCGACCAGGAGTTATCTTTCTAGATAGAAATGCAGGTCGAATAATCTCTAATATCTAAAATGTCAGTCCAACAATTCCCACTGAGTTAACTTTTGTTTCAACATCTCAACATGAAGTCTTTCTTTCAAGACTATTTTTGCTACCCCACAACAAACCACATGTTGGCGTTGACAAATCATGATATTGTTCCTAGTCAATTCGTAATACTGTGTAAACCCGGAGAATAAAGATTAGAATGCTTAGCTATCTCAGTAATCTCCATCAACACCTTTTTTTTTTTCTTCTTTCTATAATGACTTGCTTAAAAAAAAATATCATATCTGACTTTAGTGTCATAGATAACAGTACACAACCATGAAAAGCCATTTGTGGTATTATCATGTATTGGCCCTCTAACACAGCTTGACGAACTAGCTTAGAAGAAATCATACACAGAAAACTTTGAGAAAAACTCTAGAAGCTTGAATGGAGTAAAAAGAAATTAAACTCTCATGTGCTCATGAAGTGTCATTTCGAGCTCTATTGCAAGGTCTAAAGCAGCTACCTATAAGAACAAAAATAGAGGAACAAACAATTAAGATATAAAGAACATAAAGGCAACTAAGGAAAACATGTATATATATAAAAATTAAGGATAACATATGTGCATATTGGTTTTTTTGGTTTAACAGTAGGAGATTCTAACTCTATTTCAATTCCAAGTTTACTATAGAGTTTTAGCAGCGAGTAGACCTACGAAAGAATGCACTAGTTGCAGTTAGAGTCTCAAAATATTAATATTTTGTGACAGCCACACAGAAAACCTTGTTAGAGTTTTGTACATTGCCAACTCAACTTGATCACCAATTTTCGGTTTCGCAACAGCACATTGTTGTTTACCAAGGGGCAGCTGTCCCCTTAGTAATGTGGCTCCTTCTATGGATTTTAATTAAGGACACATAAAACATGAAGTAGTTTATGTTGCATACCAATCATCAATGAGACTTGATCATTCGATTTGAGTTTGGCAAAAGTATGTTGTTATTTACCATGGGTTAATTGGCTCCTTACTATTGCGGTATCTTCTGTGGATTTTAATCATCAACAAATAATGGAGTAGTTTATGTTGCATATTAGTCATCAATGACGTTCGATCATTGGCATTGAGTTTGGCAAAAGCACATTGTTGTTTACAAGGGTCAGGTGTCCCCTTACTATTGTTGTATCTTTTGTGGATTTTAATCTAGACAAATAATAAATGGAGCAGTTTATGTTACATACTAATCATCAATGAGATGGAGGTGGAGGCAGTAACATGAAAGATAATGCCAACTAAATTTCTTTGATATCCCTTAATAGTAGCTATAACTTTACTAATAAGTCATAAATCTCAAATTACTTTACACTAAGTACTTGGAGTAATAAATACACAGATCCCTCTATAATGTTTTTTATTGGTAAAAGAAGAGGTGGAAATATGACAAACTTATGTCCCAAAATTTGGTAACAACTGATTAATAATTAGACGGTCAACTTTTTTTAGGAGAGTTAGCTAATTCTGAGGAGTATAGAAACGTAATGTATTATCAAAGGATTCAGGAATCAGAGGTGGAGAAAGCTTTGAAGAAGATGAAGAAAGGAAAAGTAGTTGGCCCCGATGATATTCCAATCGAGATATGGAATTGCTTGGGAAAGAAGGGCATAAGTTGGCTTACCAATCTTTTGAATAAAATATGGAAGAGTAGAAAGATTTGTATTGTCCAATGGAAGAAGAGTACTCTCATACCCATATTCAAAAGCAAAGGGGATATACAAAATTGTGCGAATTACAAAGGTATTAAGTTAATGAGCCATACGATGAAACTTTGAGAAAGGATGATAGAAAGAAGGTTAAGAAACAAGACTAAGCTATCAAATAATCAGTTTGGTTTCATGCCAGGGAGATCGACCATTGAAGCCATACATCTCTTAAGGAGACTTACCGAGAGATAACGTGATAAGGACAAGGATTTACATCTGATTTTTATCAATCTTGAAAAGGCATATAATAGAGTCCCAAGAGAAGTTATGTGGAGAGTTTTGTAAAAAAGAGGAGTTAGAGTAGCATATATAGAATCAATAAAGGAGATGTATAGGGATGTGGTTAGAAGTGTGAGTATGCTAGGAGGGTTGACACGAGAGTTTCCTATAAATATAGGTTATAACAAGGTTCAGTTCTAAGTCCTTATCTATTTGCATTGGTCATAGATGAACTTACAAGGCACATACAAGAGGAAATACTATGATGTATGTTATTTGCAGATGACATTGTTTTAGTAGATGATAAGAACAAAAGATGGACTTAATTCTAAACTTGAGGTTTGGAGAGAGACATTTGAGGCAAAAGGGTTTAGAATTAGTAGATCAAAAACAGAATATATGGAATTGAAGTTTAGCAAGAGTGCACGTAAGAATAGAATAGAGGTTAGTATTGGAGATCAAGAGATACCTATAAGTTAAAATTTTAAGTGTTTAGGATGAGTTCTTAAAGATGGTGACAATTGAACCCTAAGACTTTCCATTAATTGATTTATCAATCGGCCCTAAATGGAGAATGGCATTGGGTATATTGTAAGACCGCAAAATCTCTTTACGACTTAAGGGTAAATTTTATGAACATCAATTAGGCCAGCGATGCTTTATGGGTCTGAGTGTTGGGCAGTGAATTACACACATGAGCAAAAGATGAGAGTAGCAGAAATGTGAATGTTAAGATAGATGTGTGGTACGCTAGGATGGACAAGATACGCAATAAGCATATTTGTGAGAAGATTGGAGTTGCATCTATTGATTGAGACAGATGAGAGAAACACGCTTAAGGTGGTTAGGTTATGTGTTAAGACGACCGGTAGAAGCACTGTCGTGAGTAGATTTTAGAGAGAGTAGTCAACATAAGAGGGGTAGGGGAAGATTGAAAAAGACTTGGTGGGTAACTTGTAAGAAAGATATAGCTCATGGAGGAATTGAGGAGGATATGGTTCATGATAGAGCACAATGGTATAGCAAAATTCATACAGTCGACCCTATTTAGTGGGATTAAGGTTTGGTTTGTTTGTTATGTGCAAGGGAAACTAACTTTAGCACACATCTAGATCTTGTAATAAGAGACAATTCATACACTTGTTAAGTATTTACTTTCCTACTATTGGCACCATCCTGTCTCTTATACACATCAATGTGTATATGACATAGTATTAAAAAACTAAAGTTTTGAATAGAATATCCAAAAATAAAAAAGGAAGTAGCTTCTACAATATGACTCATCGAATATGAACAAAAGCAGAAAGGCAGTATTATGAAAGTTAGGAAGTAGATGATTAGTAAGAAAAAAAAAAAAGGAAATTAAAGCAGCTGATTGAACAAGACACAAAACATTGGGTAGGAGAAAAAACAAAAGGGATCAAAGATGAGAAGTTTACTTAAATATGGAAGGTGCTTGCATCCAAAACTCGACACTGTTCTTTGTCTATATGATATCAATACTCGTGCTAAATTCTCCAGGGTGACTGGAGAAGCCGAATGCTTGTCCAGTTGCCTGATATATACCTATTTTTGTTTTCTTGACTTGGTTCCCAAACAATATGAATGTGATGTTTATGTTTTGACAAAAGAATTGGCCACAAATTTAGGGAACCAAAAAAGGTCCCAGTCCACAAGCAAAATTATGAAGAAAAATTAGAAATTGAATTACACCTAGAAGTGGAATGATTCCCACATCTATTTTCTAGTATTCTTAAATATAGACTAAAGCTACATCCATATGACCAACAACCTTGTGCATTTGATGAATCTAGTTAAATATGGATGACTTTTGTGTCCAAGTGCTCTGCCATGTTCCTTGTCCGTATAGCATCCAAACTGTTGTTTCCTTCCATCTGACGACCCCATGGTAGGGCTATCACTAAGTTAGGAGACTTGACCCAACTCGTTCCAAACCTGTTTATCTAGGTCTGGATTGATATGTAATTTTAGTTACCTGGATCCGATCGGATCCATTTAGCTATTATAAGAAATAGATTGGATACAGATTTTGTTGTTTAGAATCGATTACGACCCGTATCCGATTAAATATTTAATATAAAAGAAAACCATTCTCATATATATATATATATATATATTTTTCAAGAAATAAAAATAATATCAAGAGCTTGATTCGAATCCGGATATGGATCTACTTTTGTAGCCTTGACGCTATTCATAATTGGATCCAGATCTGGTAATAGTGATTGGATCCAAGTTTGGATTTGGCCCATTTACAGCCCTACCCCAAGGTCCATTGCCTATTATATACTTGTTTTCTTTTTATATACCTTTTATCATAATTTTTACTAAATAATATTTAAATATCTTTAAGTTATACCTCTAGCTATTTTACTACGAAGTTACTCTTGTTATCCTTGTTGATGTAGATTCCACAAGTACAAATACCAATCCTTGAGCAATAAGGACAACAATAAGATTTAGACTTTTTAGCAAAAAGGTTGAATATCATTGCAAGGATGAAACAATAGTGATACATGTAAGCATCATATGGAAGCGCTTAGTGTGCAATGACTACTACTTACATCTATGTCAAATGGATACATTCAATTTACGGGAAATCCTTAAGTCTAATATTTCTGAAAAGAGTTGAAGTACATGTTGTACAACAATACACACTAAATTACAGTATCATATTTTTTAACATTACTCTGCAATGAGTTAGCATATTTTGCTCGATTTATACATACAAGTGCACATATCATTATAAGTAATAAGTGATACGTAGAGATTGTTCCCACAAGGACTTTGTCTTATTTAGCTCTACCAAATAACCCTTGTAAAATTATGACAACCTAACTCTATTTAAAAGAATAATTGATGAACGGGTTTTAATAAAACCAACTAACAACATGAATGTAAATAAACTATACAATTAAAGATTAAATCAATTAATGGAAAGTCCTAGGGTTCAATTGTCACTTGTCAATTCATTTGCTTATCTTGTCTCTCTTTTCTCTTGATTATGATTTTGGATTATTAATCTAGGGTTTAATGTAATCGCATACTTTCGGTCAAACTCCATATAGATTTACTAAGCCCAACTAACCTACTATATTTCTATATGAATTTGAAAAAATATTAACGCATAATCATGAACCCTAATTTGATTGCTTAAGGCAAATAGGTATATTTCTATCTATACCCACGAAATGGTTCAATCGATAAAAGAATATTCCAAACAGAGGATATTCGTACCCGTCCTAACCCTAAGTATCGTCTCTCGATTTAAAATAGGGTTTATAATTCATTCTAGAGGGTGGCCAATCATCTAGAGACAACTTCAGAACAATTTGAATAAATAATCCTACCAATCAAATATCAAAAAGAGGTGAACAAAACTCAATATCCTAATTTCATGACAAGCTTTAATAGAAACCCTAAATAATAAAGTAATGAACAATTAAAACTATGCAAATAATCAAGAGAGAGTTTATGATCATCTCCATGGCAAAGAACAAGAAGAATAAGGTAAAAAAATGAAAAGCTTGTTAGAAGTCTTGATCCTCAATCTTGCTCTTCATCTCAACCTTGGATGGATTGATAGCTTCTCATGATATAAGATTGGCCTAAGACTCTCGACATCCTCTTAAAAGTACCCTAGACCACTTATTTATTGAGTTTCCAAGGGTTGTACAAAGTTTTAGTTTGAAATAAGTCTTGGAGAGTCCTAAACTTGCAAAATAAGTCAAAACCCCATTTCTGGCCGATGATGGGTGCCTCTCAGGAGTTGTGAGCTTGGCTAGGCCCAGCATCCAGCCTATGGACACCCATCAAAGCTGCTGTGGTATGGCTGTGCCCTGCTCTCTACTTGCTGTGCCCCAGCTTCGCTTCGTATTGCTCTATTTTTGTTCGTTTGACCTCTGATTTATCCCAAACATAAAAAACACATTTAAAACATAAATAAGTGTATTTAAATATTAAAAAAAATAAGCTATTTTTTTGGACAAAAATACCCTTACTTACGAAACAAGACACCTCAGAAACCAGTTAAAACCTAAGCTAAATGCATGTAAATAACCATCTTCTAGAGAGTTAAACACACACCCACAATTTGAACTTTTACTTGTCCCAAGTAAAATAAACAAAATAGATAACACATAACACATAAACCCATTAGCCTTCTTCAATGTGTCAATGGTCATAACAAGGTAAACTAATCAAGTAGAGAAATGAACTCAATATGTATATAAAAGAGTTTTGCTAATCAATGCCAAATCATCATTATTAAAGTGTTAAATTCTCCACTCATGAAAGCGGATACCACTCGCTCACTAATCATTCGACAACCTCTTATTGAAAAAAAGTTAAAAAAGTGACAAATATATTGGAAGAAATTAGCATACACAATACTCACTATTACGAATTAACCTGAACCAAGGATCAAATAGAACTTTTCAACCTTGTAACATAGGCTAAGGGACAAAGGTAGGTACATTTATATATAAGTAGATAATATCAGCTGAGATACCTTAGTAAATAACTTTGGACAATAATCCTCTATAGCATCTCTCAACTTACAATAACATTTAACCAATTACCTATCTGAAGGCAATGATGTACCTTCTTTATACAACTAGAAGGGATTTTCCTTCTTTATTCACAAATACAAACACTTCTATTTCATTCTTTTTCGATATTTTTTTTCCAAAACGAAACAACATGGGGATGATTACAAACATTAAAGTCATCAACATGACTTTCTCTCCCAAAAAACACAACTCATGTCCTTCCCAACCATCCATAACATCATGTCCATAGTATTGATGCTGCAAACTGCCAATACTAACTAAGGTGAGAAAATCAGTAGAAAGAATGGTAAAATAAACAAAATGGTACATTGGCTAACATGGCTAAACAAAGAAATTAGACTAGGAAATCATCATAAAATGGAAGGCAATTTTACTCAAATATCCAAAGAAGGGCTAAATCATTTATAAAGTTAAGCTTCACTCATATGTTGTGAGTACAAAACTGACACATAGTTCCAACGAATGTCACAAGCTAAAGGAGAATCACAGGGATATCATGATTAATACTCATAGATAATTACCTCGCTTTAACACCCTCATTCAAGGGAGTACATATGTGTATAGTGATAACACTTTCATAATTCAAAGGGATTAAAAAGCAAAGAAAATTTATATGCGCTTTCGATCCAAACACTCTAACAAAAATACCCGCCTTGACACATTTTTAAACTATTTACATATAGTCACAATAGTTAATTAACACAAAAAACTACAAAAATGGAAAATATTTTTATTTAACTGTCTACAATACTTCAGGCAAAGAAGGTACATATATCCTCAAGACTATCGTATGGTAGTTAAGGGACTCTTTTATTTTCAGTTAGATAGATGTAAGATAGATTAAACACATGAAAATAAAAGAAAAGCAAATACGCCACACTACCATAAATCCATAAACAACACAAAACTGAAAATAACAGGAACGCTCACGGCAAAAAAAACCCAAACAATAACAGAAGTTTAAAAACAAAAAAATACTCCCCTCAGATGCCAAGGTAGTTTAGGAATCTTCAAATAGTGTGCATGCGTAGCCCATTGGAAAGTACCATCACAAATCCAAGGCTGCTTTGCTATCTTCAAGTACAAATGGTCATGTTTATGTTCAATTCGTGATCCGGCCTCTTCTCATCAAATTGTTACTTCATGTGGCTTACCTCAACCTTCTTAATAAGGATTGGTTCTTGAAGTACCGGTAGAGGTATTATTTCTTCTAATACATAACCTACTAGAAATATGTTCAGAAGAGCTGCATCTACATTATATGAGTAATTCGGCATGTAATCCATTGATATCTTGCTCTACTAGATCTTCAGATGTCCCCTTATTATCCTCTCCACCATATGAATCACCAGTTGTGATTGGCTCTACAAGTTGTCCCACAAATGCATTCCCTACTTGCATTATTGGAATATTGTCACTTAATGATGGTATTATTTGGGAAATTCTGGTGTTCCAGTAGCAAGTTGTCGAATATGCTTATCTAGACTACGTATTGCCTCATTTTGAATGCGTATGTCTCATTTGGAATCCTCAACCTTGTATCTGTTGATTCAAAAATATCTCGTTATCATGTCCTAAAGGTTGAACTTTTCTTCCATGTGAGACGATGCATCGTCTGGGTATAGTATTACTTCATTGAGTGGATTTGAGTAATAATGTTGATTTGTGTAGCATGGGTAGTCTGAACGCTGCTACCTAATTAGGATTGTGTACATCAGGGTACAAATATGCACACCTGTCAAAGGAATTTACTCACCCAATCTACAAACTTACCTCATATCCTTGCGAGCGTGTGAATGCTGGTTATGGTTATTAAGGTTTTTAATTTATTGCTTGATTGTTAATTGAATTACCTAATCCAATATTTACCTGAACAAGTTTTAGGCGCCGTTCCTGGGGATTATTCTTTGTAGAAATATTAGGTTTAGTTGCCTTACTAGTTTAGACATTTTATTTTCTTTTAATTATTTACAGTTGCTTTTTTGTTGCTTTAAATTTCTCTTTTTGGATTTTTCTTTGATATTTGAACTTTAGTCTCTTTCTTGTAGTTTATGGTAAATAATCATTCTTCCAAACAATCACTATATCGCAGTAATTTGGAGATTCAACGAACTCTAACCAAAAATTGCAAGAAACAACAAGAATCAAGCCAAGGAGAAAATATAATAGAGAATCCGAACCGCAATGTTGAGGAACAAGAGGAGGTAGCGGGCAACAATGTTAACGGAGGAAATGTTAATCCTCGAGTTTTTAGAGATTATGCGATACCAAAATTTTGAGGGGGCGAGTTCTGCAGCATGTTGTATATTGTTCAAATGCCTGTACAAGCTAATAGTTTTGAAATTAAACCTGCCTTGATCCAAATGCTCCAAACCCATACTATGTTTGGAAGTGGGCCAAACGAGGATCGCTATGCACATTTGGTAAATTTTGAGGAAGTCATTGACAAATTCAAGTACAATGGAATGCATCCAAATTGTATTAGAATGAGAGCCTTTCCATTTTCTTTGAGAGAAAGGGTAAAGTCTTGGTCCCAGAGACTTTTCTGTCTAAGGCAAGCTAGCCCATTGTATAAGGAACTTCATATGGCTCAAGAGTTTCTAGCTAAACACTTTCCACTGGCTAGAACTACAAAGCTCTACAATGACATTACTTCATTCAAACAAATCACTGGGAAGAGTTTAAGCAAGGCATGGGAGCACTTCAAGGAGTTACTTAGAAAGTGTCCACACCACTATTCCATTGTGGCTACAAATTCAAACATTTTACAATGGATTATTTTCGGAGACGAGATTGATTGTTGATGCAAGTGCAGGGGTAAATGGGCACTTTTGCTTTTTAGACCCCGAAAGTAGCACAAGAACTGTTGGAAAGAATGGCATCAACTCACTACTGCCATGGGACAGTCACTCTTTCAGTTGATCAACAACCACAATAGCAGGTGCGTTAAGTGAATGCCCAAAAAGGAGGTGCGATTAATCTCAATGACGTTTTCTTATCTCAATAGGGTATGATGATGAATGTAATGACAAATTTGATAAAAGCCCTAGAGAATATGCGAAGGAGTCCGGTGATTCATTGCTTCAACATCTCAAGAGATGCCCAGTTGTGATTTTTACCGAGAGAATCGTTAGAATGGCCTTTGTGAAGCGTCAATGATGCAAGATGAGCAAGTCCAGTATATTTCTAATGAAAATTCTTGCTGAAGGAATTTGCCTACCTCCTATGGCAATACCTATAGCCCATATTGGCGTAACCATCCAAATTTTTCTTGGAGTAATTAGAATAATGTTCAAAATCCATCTTTTCAATCTAACCAGCCACAACTATTACATTATTTTTCTAATCGAGATTCATTCTCTAGACCATATCAACCACCTCACTGAAGGAATGTCCAAAACTTTCTGCCTCAATAAAATAACTCATACCAACTATCACCACTAAGACCTCTACCAACAAGGTGTTAGAACAAGAAAAGCTTTAATGGGTGGCTGGTGTAATCCTTCAGTTCTCTTAACATATATGTCTAGAGGTTACTAAAATTAAGAAATTCAAGATGTTTTTGGAAATATTTTAAATAGATTGTCTCTTAACATTCCTTTCATTGTGCTATTGAAAACAGTTCAGCTAGATGCTGTCTCTTATACACATCTAGATGTGTATAAGCAACAGGAAGAAAATGGGGAATGAGATCTTGTGGCTACATGAAGGATGTAGTGCCGTCATTCAAAAGAATTTTCCCCCTACACTCAAGGATCTTGGCTAAGTTTCTATTCCACGCGAGATTGGATGGATGACGTTTCAAAGAGCCCTTTGTGATATAGTTGCCTCCATCAATCTTATGCTCTTCTAACGTAATATTCCTTATAAATACCCCAATATAGATTTGAGAATATCATTGTAGGATAGCATTAGAAACCATAAGTTTGGGTTAGCTCTCTATTGTAGTTAGGGTTTTTTTTTTCAAAAACGCAAGATTTAGGAATCTCAATTCTTTGTGACGATTTTATGCTTCATCAACGTTAATTCCAGCTACACTACTAAGTTTGCTTATTTCTTATTCAATTTAATTCCATTTAATTTTATTGGTTTTAGTTTTATGCTGTTAATTATTGTCGTTCGTAGTTTTAATTTATTTCCGTTGAATTAGAGTTTCAAAGTTACAATCTTTAGTTTATTAATTGTTGTCCCATTTCATTTTCAATTGTAGATGAATTAATCGCTTTCTTAGAGTTCAATATTTGCACAAATTAGATTAATTTCAATTTAGTAGACATAGTAAGCAGAAAAACCCCATTTTAATGATTTGTCTAACGAGTAAATGGGTTTGTGAACCCAAGTAATTGTTTCATAATCCCTTGTGAAAATGATCCTTACTCACCCAATCTACAAACTTATCTCATATCCTTGCGAGCGTGTGAATGTTGGTTATGGTTATTTAGGTTTTTAATTTATTGCTTGTTGGTTAATTGAATTACCTAATCCAATATTTACCTGAACAAGTGTTTGGCGCCGTTGCTAGGGATTATTCTTGGTTGCAATATTAGGTTTAGTTCGCCTTACTAGTGTAGACATTTTATTTTATTTTAATTATTTACAGTTGCTTTTGTTCTTTTAATTTCTCTTTTTGGATTTTGCTTTGATATTTGAACTTTAGTCTCTTTCTTGTTGTTTATGGTAAATAATCGTTCTTCCGAACAATCACTATATCCCGGTAATTTGGAGATTCAACGAACTCTAACCAAAAACCGCAAGAAACAACTAGAATCAAGCCAAAGAGCTAATACAATAGAGAATCCAAACCACAATGTTGAGGAACAAGACAAGGTAGTGGGTAACAATGTTAACGGAGGAAATGCTTAATCCTCGAGTTTTTAGAGATTATGCGATACCAAAATTTTGAGGGGGCGAGTTCTAGCATAACTTGAATGCCTGTACAAGCTAATAGTTTTGAAATTGAACCTGCCTTGATCCAAATGCTCCAAACCCATACTACGTTTGGAAGTGGGCCAAACGAGGATCGCTATGCACATTTGGTAAATTTTGAGGAAGTCATTGACAAATTCAAGTACAATGGAATGCATCCAAATTGTATTAGAATGAGAGCCTTTCCATTTTCTTTGAGAGAAAGGGTAAAGTCTTGGTCGCAATATTTTCAATAAGGCATTTTCACCACGTGGAACCCTATGGCTCAAGAGTTTCTAGCTAAGCATTTTCCACTGACTAGAACTACAAAGCTCTACAATGACATTACTTCATTCAGACAAATCATTGGGAAGAGTTTAAGCAAGGCATGGGAGCGCTTCAAGGAGTTACTTAGAAAGTGTCCACACCATGCTATTCCATTGTGGCTACAAGTTAGCCAAACATTTTACAATGGATTATTTCTGGAGACGAGATTGATTGTTGATACAAGTGCCGGGGGCACTTTTGCTTTTTAGACCCCGAAAGTAGCACAAGAACTGTTGGAAAGAATGGCATCAACTCACTACTACCATGGGAGAGTCACTCTTTCAGTTGATCAACAACCACAATAGCAGGTGCGTTAAGTGAATGCCCAAAAAGGAGGTGCGATTAATCTCAATGATGTTTTCTTATCTCAATAGGGTATGATGATGAATGTAATGACAAATTGATAAAAGCGCTAGAGAATATGCGAAGGAGTCCGGTGAATTCATTGCTTCAACATCTCAAGAGATGCCCAGTTGTGATTTTTGCCAAGGGAATCATTAGAATGGCCTTTGTGAAGCGTCAACGATGCAAGATGAGCAAGTTCAGTATATTTCTAATGAAAATTCTAGCTCAAGGAATATGGCTACCTCCTATGGCAATACCTATAGCCCATATTGACGTAATCATCCAAATTTTTGGAAGCTTAGAGGAATTAGAATAATGTTCAAAATCCATCTGCCCAATCTAACCAGCCACAACATATTTTTTCTAATCAAGATTTATCCTCTAGACCATATCAACCACCTCACTAAAGGAATGTCCAAAACTTTCTGCCTTGACAAAATAACTCATACCAACTATCACCACTAAGACCCCTACCGACAAGGTGAGAACAAGGATCTCTCAGCTTTAATGGGTAAACAGGTAAGTATTCCTTTTCTCTCAAAGAATGAAAGAGGATGACAAAGCTAAGAAATTCAAGGGATTTTTGGAAATTTTTAAATAGATTGAGATTAACATTCCTTTCACTGAAGCTATTGAAAACATGTCCAACTTTGCTAAGTTTATGAAACAGATTTTGTCAAGCAAGAGGAAGATAATGGGGAATGAGATCTTGTGGCTACATGAAGGATGTAGTGCCATCATCCAAAAGAATTTTCCCCCTACACTCAATGATCCTGGCTCAATTTCTATTCCATACGAGATTGGAGGGGTGACGTTTCAAAGAGCCCTTTGTGATATAGGTGCCTCCATCAATCTTATGCCTAATATTCCCTATAAATACCCCAATACAGATTTGAGAGTATCATCATAGGATAGCATTAGACACCATAAGTTAGGGTTATCTTTCAATTGTAGTTAGAGTTTTTTTTCTTCAAAAATGCAAGATTTAGCAATCTTAATTCTTTGTGCCGATTTTGTGCTTCATCAACGTTAATTTCGGCTACACTACGGAGTTTGCTTATTTCTTACTCAATTTAATTATGTTGGTTTCAGTTTTACATTTTTAATTATTGTCGTTCTTAGTTGCAATTCGTAGTTTTAATTTAATTCCGTTGAATTAGAGTTTCAAAGTTGCAATCTTTAGTTTATTAATTATTGTACCATTTCATTAATTCAATTGTGGATAGAATTAATTGCTTTCTTAGAGTTCAATCTTTGCACCAATTAGATTAATTTCAATTTAGTAGACATAGTAAGCAGAAAAATGCCCCTTTTAATGATTTGTCTAACTAGTAAATAGGTTTGTGAACCCAAGTAATTGTTCCATAATCCTTGTGAAAATGATCCTTACTTACTCAACCTACAAACTTACCTCATATCCTTGCGAGCGTGTGAATGTTGGTTATGGTTATTAAGGTTTTTAATTTATTGCTTGTTTGTTAATTGAATTACCTAATCCAATAATTACCTGAACAAGTTTTTGGCGCCGTTGCTGGGGATTATTCTTGGTAGCAATATTAGGTTTAGTTCGCCTTACTAGTGTAGACATTTTATTTTCTTTTAATTATTTACAGTTGATTTTTCTTCCTTTTAATTTCTCTTTTTGGATTTTGCTGTGATATTTGAACTTTTGTCTCTTTCTTGTAGTTTATGGTAAATAATCGTTCTTCCGAACAATCACTATATCCCGGTAATTTGGAGATTGAACGAACTCTACCAAAAATCGCAAGAAACAACAAGAATCAAGCCAAGGGGAGAATACAATAGAGTCTCGTCTAATCCGGACCGCAGTGTTGAGGAACAAGACGAGGTAATGGGTAACAATGGTAATGGAAGAAATGTTAATCCTCGACCTCTTAGAGATTATGCGATACCAAAATTTTGAGGGGGCGAGTTCTAGCATTGCTTGAATGCCCGTACAAGCTAATAATTTTGAAATTATACCTGCCTTGATTTTAATGCTCCAAACCCATACTATGTTTGGAGATGGGCCAAACAAGGATCCCTATGCACATTTGATAAATTTTAAGGAAGTCATTGATTGATTCAAGTACAACG
Organism: Cinchona pubescens; assembly: GCA_025175665.1. Taxonomy (NCBI): domain Eukaryota; kingdom Viridiplantae; phylum Streptophyta; class Magnoliopsida; order Gentianales; family Rubiaceae; genus Cinchona; species Cinchona pubescens. Next base: position 138,690 of record JANKKI010000564.1, read on the forward strand.
GAATGCATCCAGATTGTATTAGAATAAGAGACTTTTCATTTTCTTTGAGAGATAGGGCAAAGCCTTGGTTGCTATCTTTTCAATAAGGCACTTTCACCCCGTGGAACTAATTGGCTCAAGAGTTTCTAACTAAACACTTTCCAACGGCTTGAACTGCGAAGCCCTAAAACGATATTACTTCATTTAGAAAAATCACAAGGAAGAGTTTAAGCGAGGCATGGGTTGAGTGCTTCAAGGAGTTACTTACAAAGTGTCCACACCATGCTATTCCATTGTGGCTACAAGTTCAAATATTTTACAATGGATTATTTCCAGAGACGAGATTGATTATTGATGCAAGCGCTGGAGGTGCTTTTTCTTTTCAGACTTCGAAAAAAGCACAAGAAATGTTGGAAAGAATGGCATCAACTCACTACTACCATGGGACAGTCACTCTTTTAGTTGATCAACAACCACAATAGCAGGTGCATTAAGTGAATGCCCAAAAAGGAGGTACGATTAATCTCAGTGATGTTTTCTTATCTCAATAGGGTATGATGATGAATGTGATGACAAATTTGACAAAAGCCCTAGAGAATATGGGAAGAAGTCCAGTGAATTCCATTGCTTCAATATCTCAAGAGAAGTCTAGTTGTGATTTTTGCTGAGGGAATCATTAGAATGGCCATTGTGAAGTGTCAATGATGCAAGATGAGAAAGTCTGGTATATTTCCAATGAAAATTCTAGCTCATCTTAATAGGAATTAACCTGCCTCCTATGGCAATACCTATAACCCATCTTGGCGTAACCATCCAATTTTTTCTTGGAGTAATTCAAATAATGTTCAAAATCCATCTTTCCAATCTAACTAGCCACAACACAATTTTTCTAACCAAGATTCATCCTCTAGACCATATCAACCACCTCACTAAAGGAATGTCCAATACTTTCCGCTTCAACAAAAAAACTCATATCAATTATCACCACTAAGACCCCCATCGACAAGGTAAGAACAAAGATCTCTCTGCTTTACTGGGTAAACAGGTAAGTATTCCTTTCTCTCAAAGAATGAAAGAGGATGAGAAAGCTACGAAGTTCAAGAGGTTTTTGAAAATTTTTAAATAGATTGGGATTAACATTCCTTTCATTGAAGCTATTGAAAACATGCCCAGCTATGCTAAGTTGTGGAACAAATTTTGTCAAGCAAGAGAAACAAATGAGGAATGAGATCTTGTGTCTACATGAAGGATGTAGTGCCCTCCATCCAAAAGAATTTTCCCCCTACTCTCAAGGATCCTGGCTCATTTTCTATTCCATGCGAGATTGGACGGGTGATGTTTCAAAAAGCCCTTTGTGATTTAGATGCCTCCATCAATCTTCTGCCTCATTTTACTTATAAGAAGTTGAATGAAAGAGGACTGAAACCCACAAATGTCACTCTTCAATTGGCTGACAGAAGTGTAAGGTACCTGATGGGAGTGGTCGAGGATCTCATTGTCAAAGTGGGAAAAGTATTCCTACTGATAGATTTCATGTTACTCGACATGGAGGAAGATGTGGTGACCCCACTAATTATGGAAATACCTTTCTTGACCACCGGATGAGCCATTATAAATGTCCAAGCTAGAAATCTACTATTTAGAGTTAACAATGACATTGTTTCATTTAATGTTTTCAATTCTTTTAAATTTCCTGCTGAATATGATGATGTAATGAGTGTTGACATTATTGATGAATTGGTTGTTGATTTTTATAGGAAATCCAAGGAAGAGAGGAAACCATAGACATGAAAGACATCTATGATGGTGATATAGTCCCTGGAAAACAAGATAGCATTAAAGATGAGGAGTTGGAGAGAGCTATAGAAGAGAGCAATGTGAAGAGTCCTTCTCATCTTAAATATTTTTTTCTAGGAGAAAATAATAAATATCCTATCATTGTTAGTGCTTGTCTTTTTGACATTGAATTAGGAAAGTTGATTTTTGTTTTCAAAAAGCATTGTGGGGCAATTGCATGGAGCATTGAAGACATAAAAGGAATAAGTCCTTTGGTTTGCATACATAAAATACTCCTTGATGATAATTATAAACCAAATGGACAACCTCGAAGAAGGTTAAATCCTACTTTAAAAGACATACTTAAAAAGGAGGTTTTGAAATTACTAGATGTCTGTATCATTTATCAAATCAGTGATAGTGAATAGGTGAGCCTGACTCAAGTAGTACCAAAGAAATGGGGGATCACAGTACTTTTAAATGAGAGAAATGAGCTAATTCCCTCTAGATTAGTGACGAGGTGGCAGATGTGCATTTACCATAGGAAAGTTAATGAAGCCACTAGCAAAGATCACTTTCCATTGCCATTCATTGATCAAATGCTTGAGCGCCTCTCAGGACATGCTTTTTATTGCTTTCTCAACGGTTATTTAGAATATTTCCAAATAGCCATAGCCCCTGAAGATCAAGAGAAAACTACTTTTACTTGTCCTTATGGAATTTTTGCTTACAGGCGATGCCTTTTGGGTTGTGCAATGCTCCCAGCACGAGTGTTTGCTATTTTCCATGACATGATTGAAAAATTTATTAAAATTTTCATGGACGAGTTTAGTGTTTTTGGTGATTCATGGTTGGATAACCTTGCTTGTGTTTTGGCAAGATGTGAGTCTACCAACTTGGCATGAACTGGAAAAAGTGTCATATCATGGTAAAGGAAGGGATTGTGTTAGGCCATCAAATTTCTATTAAGGATAGAAGTAGATAAGTCTAAAGTAGAGGTTATTCTTGAGAAAAATTACCACCTTCTACTAATGTGAAGAGGGTATGGAGATTTCTTGGTCACACCGATTTTTACCAACATGCCATTAAAAAATTTTCTTTGATTTCTCGCCCATTATGAACTTTGTTGCAAAAAGATGATCCTTCTAGTTTTAATGATGAATTTTTATCTTCTTTTAATGAATTGAAAGAAGTTTTCATTACCACACCAGTCATAGTCACTCCAAATTGGAATTTTCCTTTTGAGCTCATGTGCAATGCAAGCGACTATGCCGTGGGAGCGGTATTATGTCAAAAGAAAGATAAATTTTTGCATGTTATATACTGTGCTAGCCTTACCCTTAATGAAGTTCAAGTGAACTATTCCACTACTAAAAAGAGTTTCTAGTAGTAGTATTTGCATTTGATAAATTTAGGTCACATCTCATAGGTAATAAGGTAATCGTTCATATAGACCTTTCAGCTCTTAAGTACTTATTGACTAAAAATGATGCTAAACCTAGACTAATCAGGAGGATGGATTTTACTATTACAGAAATTCAATTGGGAGGTCTAGAGAATAAGAGAGCTAAAAACACAATGGCAGATTACCTATTGAGGTTAGAGCAACCAAAGGCAAAAATAGGTGAGGTGGCGCTAATTAATAAGACCTTTCTAGAGGAACATCTTATGAGAGTGAATAGGAGTACACCTTGGTATGCAAATATCCTTAATTTCCTCATAGCCAAGGTAATTCCAACTACTATAGATTACAATTAGCGAAAAAAATTCTTTTCAGAGATGAAGTATTGTATTTGGGAAGACCCTTATCTTTACTGTTGATTTAAGAATCAAGTGATCCGAAGATGAATAACGGAATGTGAGATTCAAAGTGTTCTATATCATTGTCACTCTTCACTAGTACGAGGGCACCATGGCTCTCAAAAGATGGCAGTAAAAATCCTTTAAAGTCGACTACTCTGGCCTACCTTATTTTGGGATGCAAGAGGCTTTGTGTTGCAATATGATGAATGTCAACATAGCTACATGTGCCGGTAACTTGTCTAGAAAGGGTGAAATGCCTTTAAATAATTTATAGTTTGTGAGATCTTTGATGTTTGGGGTATTGATTTTATGGGCCCCTTTTTACCATCACACAATAATAAATTCATCTTTGTAGCGCCTTATTATGTGTCCAAGTGGGTAGAAGTAGTGATGCTACCGATCAATGATGATAGACTATTGGTGAATTTTGTGAGAAAGAATATTTTCTCACGGTTCGGTGTCCAGCGAGCTATCATAAGTGACAGAAGACCACACTTCAAAAATTCCTTGTTTGAATCCGTCTTGAACAAATATAGCATCACTCACAAAATAGCCCTAGCATATCTTCCACAAACTTCTGGTCAAGTAAAAGCATCTAATCAAGAGTTGAAGGGCATTCTTGACAAAACTATGAATTCTTCAAGGAACGACTAGTCTAAGAACCTTGATGATGCGTTATGGGCATACAGGGACCCTTTAAGACTCCAATTGGGATGTCTCATTATATATGAATGATTTACGGTATGGCTTTTCATCTCTTGGTTGAAATCGAGCACAAGGCATATTAGGCAATCAAAAGTCTCAATTACGATTTGAAGGAGGCTGGGGAGAAGATGCTTCTAGATTTGAACGAATTAGATGAATTCTAAAGAGAAGCCTGTGAAAATGCAAGGCTTTATAAAGAGACGACAAAGTTTTGGCACGACAAGCACATTTCTGGCAAGGAATTCAAAACAGGGGACATAGTTTTATTATATAACTCAAGACTTAAATTGTTTGCCAGAAAGTTGAAGTCAAGAAGGTGTGGGCCATTTGAAGTAGTGCAGACATTCCCGTATGGCACAAAAGAGCTCAAAGGATGCCAAGGAAATTTTAAGGTTAATGGCCACCGAGTGAAGTGCTACTATGGAGGAATCATTAACGAGGAATGAGAAACCATTCGCCTCATCAATGCCTAATCTCAAGTGTTGAAGTCGAGCGTAAGACTATAAACAAGGGCATTACATGGGAGGTTTTCAACCCATGTCCTTTATAATTTATTTTGAGTGTTTGCTTTTGATTTTCTTTAGTTTTCTTGTCATTTGTCTGCATATCATCTTAAATTGAGTGGTTTAGGAAAGGAATTTATAAGTTAAGGGGATTTATTTTGTGCACCTGCACACCATTTGGTGCACATCCGTGAATGATTGTGTTCATGTGCACAAGACGAGTTAAATAGCCAAACCCCTTTATTTTCAGCACTTAAACAACATAATCCCTCTTTCATTCTTCTCTCACAACCCTTAACCCCTAACACTTTTTATACCCTCAAATCACTCCTTGATCTCTTCCATTCACATCAATTTCTTCTTGTTTCATGAGTAAACACCATTAAGGTATGGATTTCATTGATTTTCTTATGTTTTCCTATCAAGGTTTTGTAATTTTGTTGAGAGAATGTTTCGATATTTGATAATTTGATTGTGCTTATTTAGGATGGATTGAATAACTAATTGTTGATGTGTTTAACTATTGCATATATATTATTTGAATTGGGAAGTAATTGTGTGGTATTTACATAGAGAAAAGTCCATTCCTTGTTTATGCATGTCAAGTGTTTGATAAAATGCCTCAATAAAGAAAAAACTGAAAACTCTAGGAACTTGTGAATGAATTCAATTCCTAGGACTTAAGTTATGGCATATGATTCTTCTCTATTTATTTTATTGGAATAAAAGGTTCTAGGAATGTCTTAAACACATGCACATCACTTAGTATTGGCACTAACAAGAACCTCAATGGAATCCATCGGAGGAAAACGTTCAGGTGCAATCTCTAAATGCCGCTGCCAAAAAAAGTACGAATTGGATATTTTGATGAGGGAAACAATCAAGAAAAAGGGTATACATATTCCTAGTACTTAGAGCCCCAGAGATTCGCAATGTCATCAGGACGCATGGTTGGAATTATTTCACATCTACTCCCAAGGATGCAGTATAACCAGTTGTGCTAGAATTTTATGCTAATTTGATTGCATATAATGACCTGGTATAATGTATATGTCAAGGGAAAAAATGTGGATATTTCTAGATATATGATCAATCGGCTATTGAGAGTAATCCAAGTTCGTAATGATGAGTGGCCGACTATTGATGACACCAACACGGAACTTAATGACATCACAAAACTTATTTGTACGAGTGAAGTAAAGTGGACATATGATACTACGGGTGCTCTATATCATTTTAATACTAATATGCTTCAACCTATTTGGTTGGTTTGGTTCAAGTTTTTATGTGCTCATTTCCTCGTGGTTAGTCATCTTAGTCGTGTTAAGCTAAACTTTTATATGCCATTACTTCGGGCAGGCCAGTAGATGTGGGCTACCTGATTAGCCAGCAGATTCATTATACAACAGTAGTCAAACAATCTAGCCTATGGTTCCCACATTTGATTACTGCATTGTGTGTTGAGGAAGGTGTAGAAATTGATCTAGCCGAAGAGAAATTAAGGCCAAGTAAGTCGATTGCGTTGGAAAGAGCGAGGGCCCTAGCATTAGATTAACCCATTCTTAGGCTTCAACTTCACAACCATCGTGTAGTGAACCAATTCCAAGATATACTCAGGAAGAGCTTCTTGAGCAAATTTTGTTGGAACAGCAGCGCATGCGATGCCGATTTGATACTTACATTCACTTTCAGCATGCTTGGCTTTAGAACATGGAGGCTTGCCTACTGGCACGTGAGCGAGGGGAGGACTTGTTCACATTTCCACCTTTTCCTCCATTTCTACAGGAGTTGGCACCTTCTAACGATGAGTCTTGATCGATCCGTTATCATGTCATTGAAGCCTTGGAATTTTATTGTTGTCATAGAGGAACCCAATGGCATTTTATGTTTTTCTTGCATTTTGTTTTAAGATGATGTCGTACTTCTTGTTGTTTTATTTTTCACTTATTTTTTATGTTAGTTATGTTTGTTATATATTGACCTTAAGGGATTAAGTTTTTTCCTGAATATCGTGGAATTTTTGCTCTTCTTAATTTCTTAAAGGGTTTAACTGTCCATGTTGCTTTTGTTCAAGTGTTAACACCAAGCTTCAACTCGCACGGTGGTTTTTTATGACGGGATACACTGCATCAAACGTTCTTCATTGCCAGAGAAGCTTTCCCTAACCCTCTTTATGCTCTTATTTTCTTTAACATTGAGGACAATGCTTATTTTTAAGTGTGGGGTGGGCAGTTATTTGGATTTATAGTTGTTTGGTGGGTAAATTTTGTATTTTGTTCATTTTTGCTGCAATATTTTAAATTTCCTTTTGATAAGAGAGCTTTTCAAGATTTTTGAAAATTTTTGTGTGAATTAGTTGAAAATCTTTGAAATTTTCGAGAATTTTGCAATCGCTTAAGCATGTCTCTTTGATTTTCTACATTATAATTTTTTAGCTGAACCATTATGAATGGGTAGCGATGTTAATATTTTTCTTGCATGATTTCTGAGAATTCTTGAGCACTTAGCCATACAATATTTTATTTTTGACACTTAGAGATAATTATGTAGACTCACTTATACCCTTACGAGTTGTATCCTAGAAACTTGCTTTCATACATTTTTGAGGTGAAATTTTACAGACAACTTATTTGGTTTAGAGGTGAGGGTAAAGCCTTCTTTAGTCATTTGAGCCTTTCAATCCAACCCTTATTTTGAAATTTTTATCCCTAGTACCCTATTTCAGCCTTAATTTGTAATGAATGGAAAGAAACACCATTCATTTTCTTTCTTTAAAACTCATTTTACCTATCTTTATGAGAATAATAATTTTTTTATTTTTTCTATCCAAAATGCCTCTTAAGAGCTTTATTGCACACAATTATTTGTTAAAGGGATAAAAGGGTGAAAGGTAATTGTATAAGGGTGGAAAATTGTTTGAGTGAGTGGTGTATGTTTATGGGGCAAGGAGGAGGTATTGGGAAAAAATGATAATAATAAGTTCTTGAAAGTTGCAGTTAGTGCCCATCATTGGTACTTGCATTGATGTTATTGCAGGTAGTGACTATTACTAGTACATGAATTGGTGTGTTTGCGAGGTAGTGCCCATCACTGGTACCCATATTTGGAACGGACATGAAAAAAAATGATGAAAACAAATATGAAAGAAATGTCCGGAAAAATGTTGGCATGTTGGGCTGAAATTGAAAAATGAGGACTTTCTTTTGGTTGTTGTATGAAATTCTTTATGGGTTTTTGTAGATTAAGTGTGAGGTTATTTATCTGTAAGGATAGGTAGTTTAATGTGTAAAGAGAAGTTCTATTTTGATGTGTGGCCATCATTAATTTAAAGCTCTTTCTTTTGCCTTGTGATATGCTTATCCCTTCTTTGATTAGCCAATACCCTAGCCTAGCGTTACAAGCTAAAAAGTCCTACCTGATTTAAATTGAGTCGGTTGTCTACATTAGTGGAAGAGGTGTAAGAAAAGTGAGCTATGCGTTGTTTAGAAAAATTCCAAGAGTTTTCATGATTTGATCCGGATGTCTTGAAAACTAAGTTTTTATGGAATGTCTATATTCACCCACTCACAGCGGATTTCATGTCTAGGTTTTGTTAGCATTTGAGCTCTTGAGTTCTTAGACTACTCCTGATGGTCAATCGGTTCTTGATTATTTATGTGGACAATTGTCGAGATGTATTTGGTGCATTTTTAATCAGCTTATTTTTTTTAATTCTATTTTTTCTTGAGGATGATCAAAAGCTAAGTATGGGGTAATTTGATAAGCTCATAAATGTTTTATATTTTGTGTATCATTTACCACATTTTCATGTGATGCAAATATTTGAGTTAATTATGAGCTTAATTATTTTATTTTTAGTTTGTGTAGGTTTGGAATGGAAAAGGAATAAAAAAGGATCAAAAGATTGGATAAAAATCATAAGGATGGAAAACGTACACTAGTGAGAAGCGAATTTGGACACTGTTTTGTATTTTGAGGATAACTTTCTTGTCCAAGCTTTGATTGAGTTGATTCAAGATGTGTCGAAAAGCTAAGAGGAAGAGACACAACTTTCATATTTTGTGTTTTCCCAATTCTATTGCAGCATCAAGGTCAAAAGTGAGGTGGAATTTGATGTAGCCATTTAGGAAATCACGCACATGTGCGACCAAAGCTTGTGCATGTGCACAACTTCCAGAGAGGAGATGTTCATTTCTGTAAATGTGCACATGCTCGATTCCATGCACATGTGCACACAGCACAGCGAGCCTCAACAAAGTTTGTTATTTCGGCAGCTTTTTTCATTCGATTGGACTCCTTTTCAAGGGCCTTCACGTTTCTATCATTTGAGAGGGGATTTAACCCTAATATTCCTTATAAATACCCCAGTATAAAGTTGAGAATATCATCATAGGATAGCATTAGACACCATTAGCTAGGGTTAGCTCTCTAGTGCAGTGCGGGTATTTTTTTTTCGAGATGCAAGATTTAGCAATCTCAATCCTTTGCGACGATTTTGTGCTTCATCAACGTTAATACTGGATACACTACTGAGTTTGCTTATGTCTTATTCAGTTTATTTCCATTTAATTCTATTGGTTTCAATTTTATTGCTTTTAATTATTGCCGTTCTTAATTTATTTCTATTCTTAGTTGGAATTCGTAGTTTTAATTTAATTCTGTTGAATTGGAGTTTCGAAGTGGCAATCTTTAGTTTAATAATTATTGTCCCATTTCATTAATTCAATCATAGATAGAATTAATTCCTTTCTTATATTTTAATCTTTGCACGAATTAGATTAATTTTAATTCAATAGACACAGCAAGCAAAAAAAAAACCATTTTTAATGATTTGTTTAACTAGTAAATAGGTTTGTGAATCCTAATTATTGTTCCATAGTCCTCGTGGGAACAATCCTTACTCACACAATCTACAAACTTACCTTGTATTCTTGCGAGTATGTGAATGTTGGTTAGGGTTATTAAGGTTTTTAATTTATTGCTTATTTGTGAATTGAATTACCCAATCCAATATTTACCTGTACACAACTCAATCTGGATAGCTACATAAATATTGATGATTTGAAGACGTAAAAATAACTTAGTTGATATAAAAAGGTAAAGACAAATAAATTGAGTAAATAAAAATATATTAACTAATAAAATAGAACCAAGACATGTTTGAAAAGTGATGAAGATATTTAACATGGTATGGCAAGTTTTGGCAACACAGAGACTGGATTTAGTAAGACAGTAATATTTAAGGGGCTGAACTAAAACATTCTATAGTTTTGTTGAAGAGTACCAAGAAATATGTGCATGCATATTAAAAGTATGAATAGTTATTGATAAGCTCATAAATATCTTCAGTTTTACGTATCATTTACCTCATTTTTATGTGTTGAATGCAATATTTGAGTTAATTATGGGTTTAATTGGTTTATTCTTAGCTTTTCTACGATTGAAGTGCAAAAAGAATTAAAAGGATGAAATAAAGTGAAACAAATCAAAAGAGCGAAGTGTGCACAAGTGTTGAGCAATTTGGATATTATTTTGTATTTTGAGCATAACTTCCTTGTTTGAGCTCTGATTTAATTGATTCAAGATGCATTGGAAAGCAGTAAGAGGAAGAGCTACAACTTTTATGTATGCATTTTTCTAGATTCTATTAGCTTTGAGGTCAAAATTGGGGTTGAAGTTGAAGTAGTAGTGCTAGAGTTAGCGCACGTGCGCTCTACTCTCAGCGCATGTGTGCTACTTCCAAAGAAGAAGATTCTAGGAGCCAAAGCCAGCACTCATGCACTGGGTTCACAGTGCTTGTGCGCTTGAGCCTACAAGAGTTTGCAAAATTTATTATTTTTGATAGATTTCTTCGTCCGGTTGGACTCTTTTTTGTGGGTTTTCATGTGTTTCTTGTGGGATAAGAAAATTTTACCCTAGAATCTCTTATAAATACCCCTGTGATAGTTGAGTTGAGGGGTACATAGTTTTTATTGTTCTTTAGTTGTAGTTTTAGCTGTTGTATTTTGTGTGGTCTCCCATGACCTTTTTGTGACTAAAAACTTAATTCTTGGTCAAGGAAACCGAAGCCATGGAATCTTTAAAGTTGTGAAACTTATTGTGTAGCATTCCTTCAATTATTCAATTCTTATTTCAAGTATTGGTTATTTTTCTGCAATTAATTTTATGATTGTTTTCTTTTGATTGTTATGGCTGCAGTGTAGTTTATTAATTGATTCAATCTATAGCTAGATTAACATTAGCTACATTTTCTGATTTAATCTGTGAAACGACTAGGTTTAATAATTGTTGGATTAGGGTTAGTGAATCTATGGGAAAGAACCAACTAATTAACATAATTGCGTGTGCTTATGTTGTATTAGTCTAATTAATCTTTCTAGTCTTCAATCTTCTTCTTGATTAATTTTGGCACTTGTCTGGAATTAATTAGCAGTTAGGATTAATTGGATAGTGTGTTGAAGATTAATAAAGTTAAGGAAAGATATTAGAATAAGCTGTGAATTGGAATTCATGCTAAATTCTTCAATTAGTGCTTGATATAGAATTGTTATACTTTTTGTGTTAATGATCGACTATCGAATTTCCATGGTAGATGTGGACCAAGACCAAGAATGAATTTCTTCTATTGATTTCCTTCAATTCAATTCCATTGTTTTAGTTAAATCGCATTTTAATTCAATTTTGTTCACAACTCCTCCCATTGTTAGATTCGAAACACAATTAGATATACTCTCTACGGGATGATCCTGTACTTCCGCTACTACATGAATTTTTAGAAGTATAGGTTTGATTTTTGGGTACAGGCAACAACACGACCAAAATTTTGGCGCCATTGCCGAGGGGTGTTTGCTTTGATTGTGTTTTGGTTTAATTTTCTTTATACCATTTTATTTTGTTTTTAACTGTGCATGCCTGAAACTTGATGTACTAATAACAGTGCTTTACAGTTTAACCCGGAAATTGAAAAGATTTTGCACAAGTTAACAAAAGAGACACGTCAAGGATTACAAAAGAGCAAATATGGCCAAAAATTGAACTCTTAAGGAGTTGGCAGCCCCGAATTTAAATCAACAACCTCTTTCCATTAATTATCCTGCTTTAGATGTTGATGTTACTTATGTTAAGAAAGAGTTCAAATCTGGACTAATCCATGTTTTGCCTTCCTTTCATGAATTGCCAGGTGAACATCCTATTAAGCATTTAAAAGAATTTCATGTGGTCTTCATGAGTTTGAAACCTAATGGGGTGTTGGAAAAGCATATGAAGTTGAAAGAATTCCAATTCGCGTTAAAGAATGAAGCAAATGATTGGTTATTTGATCTACTTCCAGGAAGTATTACTACATGGGGTCAGATGAATAGGCTATTCTTAGCTAAATATTTCCCAGCCTCAAGAACAGTGAATATAAGGAAGGAGATATACGGAATATGGCAGTTCAACGAGGAATCCTTGTACGATTATTAGGAAAGATTCAAGAAGCTCTATGTCAGTTGTCGCCATCATTAGATAAGTGATATCTTTATTGATTCAGTATTTTTATAAGGGACTTTTGGTTCATGAGAGGAACATGATTGACGTTGCAAGTAGAGGAGCATTGGAGAATTTGACCATAGAAGCTGCCTATGACTTGATATCTAACTTCTACAAATATGTCAGCTCATTCTAAAAAATTTGGAACAAGGCATGACCCTACTCCCAACCATGTCAATGAGGTTAGGGTTTCTTCTCTTGATCAACAAATGGCTAGTTTAACCTCTTTTGTTCGTCAATTAGCTTCAACAACTACACAGTCAATGCAAGCTCGTGGGATTTGTTTGAATGTGGGACATCCAACGGATGTGTTCCATTTTGCAAAAGGATTCCCATGAACAAGTCAATGCAGCGGGAGGATTTATAGGGAAATCTCGAAGAAACTATGATTCATACTCAAATACTTAAAACCTGGATGGAGAGATCATCCAAATTTGAGCTACAGGAATCCATAAGTTCCACAACCTATAGTGCAATATAGAAATAATTTGTGGCCATATCACCACCCATGCCTCCAAGACAATAATCGAACGCTACTCCTGGACCAGGTATGTGTTTAGAAGATATAGTGAGTTCTTTGGCCACTAACACTTTACAATTTTAGCTGGAAACCAGGGCTACAGTATTCAACAATTGATAAAACTAAGTGGATCAAATGGTGATAGTGATTAGCCATTTGGAAACCCAAAATTCAGGAAAGTTGCCATCTCAAACAATTGTGAATCCTAAAGAGAAGTGCAATGATAAGCTTGTAAATGTCGTATATTTCATGCATCATTTACCTCGTTTATGATGATAACAAGCAAGAATTGAGTAATTATGAGCTACTATAGTTTATTTTGAGTTTTGTAGGGTTTGAGTGAAGAAAGAGTCCAAATTGATCACAAAATTGGAAGAGAATTACAAAATTGGAAGTTACGTGCATCAACAAGAAGTGATCTGACACAGTTCGGTAGATTGAGCATAACTTTCTTGTACAAGATCAATTGAGGTTATTCAAGATGTTATGGAAAGCTAAGACACAGAGCTACAACTTTCATGTTTTTAATTTTTCCAAATTCGGCCTGCATTGTGGTCAAATTTGAGGAGAAAGTTGAATCTATTTCTGCCCCTGGCGCCCCGACGCAGATAGAATTGCAGCACCTAGGCCCTAGCTCCAGAATCCCCATAATTCAGTTCTGCCCTTGGTGCCCAGGCGTGAAAAAATTGCGGTGCCGATCGATGGATAGGTCGTGCAAGCTTGCTTATTTTGTAAGAAAATTCCTCCCGTGGGCCCGGTTACGTGGAAAATCGTGTACTTATCAGCCCAGAGCCCCTAAACCCTAAAAACACCTATAAATACACCAAGGGAAGGGGAGGAAATCATCATCATTAGCCATCATTAGTTTCTTAGGTTTTCAATAGTTAGAGTGATAATTTAGTTGTATCTAGATTTTTTGAAACGCTCAAGCTTGAATTTTGTTCTCTTGTCAAGAATTCAAGAATTGACGATCATCAACATTTGTTTTTGCCACAATTATTGAGTTTGATTTATTTTTATGCAATTCAATTCTTGTTCTTTAATTATTGTTCTTGTTTTATTGCCTTTAAATTCTTAATTGCTTCCTGTAGACAATGAAATTTTATTTCGAGTAATAATATATCTAAAATTATCATTTGTCTATAAATTAATTGGCATATTTATGGTCCAATTAAATAATACCATATGTCATATATTATATTTTGGAATATTGGTTAATTTAAAACCAATTATATTATTCCACATGTCAAGATGAGGTGGTTCGACCAATCAAATGAATTTGTGTCGCTCTTCCAATTAAATTGTGCCATGTCACATGTCTACAAGACTTGGCCAATAAGGATATATGTACTCTAGTATTTATCTCTTTATTAATAAATTAAAATAAGGAGATAATATCAAAGTAGTACAGTCCTTATGTATTAATATCTCTTATGTGTGTAAAGAGATAAGAATTTGTTTCTTGGTATGCAAGTAAGAAGTTACACATGTACTACAAAGCCCTAACTACTCAGCTATGGAAGTGTGTGCAACAAAATATTTCGAGTCTGTACCCCCAAGATTCAAGAGACGGAGACACATATACACAGACATATATTTCTGAAGTCTGCAAGCTGTGGAAGCTCTGAGTCTTCAAATAAGAGATTTCTCTTCAAGTCTTCCATATATCAAGATTTGAAGATTTTCATCAAGCGTTCTTCAGGTCTCCCATATCAAGACTTGAAGAATTCAATATTTGATTCGAGAATAAGCTGTGAAGCCCTCGGATCGCATCTGAAGCAAAGAATCGAAGGAATTTTCTCCACATATTGAGAATATCCTAGAGATTATAATCTTTTATTCATATATTCATATTTTTATCATTATATTTCTTGTTTGTTCAATTTTTACAGACTCGAAATATTTTGTTGCACACACTTCCATAGTTGAGTAGTTAGGGCTTTATTTAAATGCTTTTGATTGCTTTTGTAGAATAGATTAATTTAAATTTCATTCTTGATTAAATTCTCACAAGTAGAATAGATTAAATTAGGTTTTTAATTAATTATATTCAATTGCTTTCCATAGGTTTAGTATTTTAAATTCTTATCTTTATTTTAATTTCTTGCGATTAAATTTAGTTTAAGTTTAGTCAAAAACCTCTGAATATTTCATCTAACTAATAAATAGGCTTGTGAACCTAGTAATTGTTCCAATAGTCCTCGTCGGAACAATCCTTACTCATCCTATATACAAACTCACCTCGTATAGTTGCGAGTTTGTGGGAGTTGATTAGGATAATTAAGGTTTTCTTTATTACTTGTTAATTGTTCTCAAAAACCTAATCAATATTCTACCAAATAAGTTTTTGGCACTTTTGCCGGGGACTATTTTTGTTTGGTAACAATATTAGGTGTAGTGAGTCTTACTACATTAGATTTTTTATTTCTTTTATTTATTTATTTACAGTTATTTCTTGTTCTCTCAAGTTTGTTTGGATTTTGTCTTCGATAGTTGATCTTGGGTTTTCTTTTCTTATAGTTTATCGTAGATACTCGTTCATCTAATCAACCACCTCCTTCGATTTACTTTGAGATTGAATGGACCAAAAGTAGAAATTGTAGGCGACAAGACTCAGACCAAGGTAGCCATCTAATGGAGAATCTAAACTCTCACTGTGAATGAGCAAGAAGAGGTTGTAGGCATCAATGGCAACCAGGTTAATGTTAATACTAACCCCCACTATCTTAGACATTATGTCATACCTAATTTCAAGGGCGTGAGCTCTAGCATTGCTCAGCTGCCCGTGCAAGTGAATAACTTTGAAATCAAGTTTGCACTAATACAAATGCTCCAAACACATGCGATGTTTGAAGGAGGACTCAATGAAAATCCCTATGAGCACTTAATCAGGTTTGAAGAGATCGTTGATACATTCCGGTACAATGGAATCCACCCTGAGTGTGTCCAGATGAGAGCATTCCCTTTTTCTTTATGTGATAGAGCAAGGTCTTGGTTAAAGACATATAGACAAGGTACTTTCACAACTTGGGACCAACTCACTCAAGAGTTCCTAGCCAAACACTTTCTACCGGCTAGGATCGCTAAACTCTGAAATGAGATCACATCATTCAGACAAATCATTGGAGAGAGTTTAGGCGAGGCATGGGATCGCAACTTCAAGGAGCTGTTGAGGGAGTGTTCGTACCATGCTATACCACTATGGCTGCAAGTCCAAACATTCTATAATTGACTATTTTCGGAGATGAGACTGATAGTTGATGCTAGTGCGAGAGGTTCTTTCCCCTGTAAGACTCCGGAGGAAGCGCATGAGTTGTTAGAGAGAACGGCATCTACTCATTATTATCATGGAGCAATAACTCCTGCAATTGGAAAACAACAATAAGTGAATCAAGCCAACATTAAACAAGGAGGTATGCCTAGATATGGTACTTTCATGTCTCAGCAGAACATGACGATGAGTGCCATTACAAACTTGACCAAGGCTGTAGAGAATATGGGAAGAAACTCGATGAACTTCATTGGTTCAACATCCCAAGGGATCTTGAGTTGTGATTTCTGTGGAAGAAATCACCAAAATGGCTTTTGTGAGGCTTCGGTAATGCAAGATGAGTAGGTTCAATACGTTTCTAATCAAAATTCTAACTCATACAATCAGGCATAACACCACATACTGTGGTAATACATATAACCCTTCTTGGTGAAATCATCCGAACTTTTCTTGGACTAACCGAAACAATGTCCAAAACCCTTCATTTCAACCCAACCAACCACAACAAAATTTTCCCAACCAAATCTCGTTATCTAGACCATATCAACCACCATATCAAAGGTAAGCCCAAAACTTTTTACCTTATCAAAACAACTCATACCAACCTCCACCAAGAATACCACCATCTCAAAATTCAAATTATCCCGCACATGTGAATCATGATACACTCAATGATGATAATTTGAGAAGGGATTTTGAGAGATTGCAAAGGGAGTATGAAAATTTTCTGGCTACCACAAGGAACCTTGAGATACAATTGGGACAAATAGCCCGACAAAACAATGAAAGACCAGTTGGAACATTGCCAAGTGATACAATCCCAAACCTGAAAGAGCAATGCAATGCTATCTCCCTAAGAAGTGGAAAAGAGTTGGTTGTGCTGAATGAGAAACAAGAGGATGGTAAAGAAGAAGAGAAGGAAAACTCCAAGGTGATTGAGGAAAAGAATGAAGTTGGTTGTGAGGATGACAAGATGACAAAAGTGGATGAAAACAAGGAGCTAAAAAAGAAGCACGTAGTAGAGCCTTTGAATTTGCATCCTTCAGTAAAAATTTTAATCCCTCAAAGGCTCAATGATTCTAGAAAGGTGGAAAAAGACTAGCAATTTCAATAATTCATCAACATGTTCAACAAGGTTAATGTCAGCATTCCTTTGGTTGATGTGCTCACCAAAATGCCCAACTATGCGCAGTTTATGAAGGATTTATTAGCAAGGAAGCAAAAATGGGATGCTGGTGAGAAAATTTATCTCGATGCTGAGTGTAGTGCAATTTTTCAATGGCAATTACCCCTTAAACTCAAAGATCCTGATAACTTTTTAATATCGGTGAATATTAGAGGAACTGCTGCATATTCACTTTGATGATTTAAGGGCTTAGTATCATTATTATACCAAAATCCATTCATGATAAGTTAGGAATCACCGACGCTAAACCAACTAATGTTACACTCCAATTAGCAGACTTGACTGAAAGGAAACCATATGGCTTGCTGGAGGACGTGCTTCTGCAAGTAGAGAAGTTGGTGTTTCCTGTTGATTTTTTGGTGTTGGACATTGGCACGAACAATGATATACCGTTGATTCTTAGGAGGCCATTTTTATCAATCGCACATGTAATGATAGATGTTAATAAAGGGAAGTTGATTTTACTAACTGAAAATGAATCGGGTGAAATTGATGTTTTTGATTATAACGATAATTTTACTATTTTTGAAGAAAAATGTGCTAATCATTCACTTGATCCTTCTATTGGTATCTCAAATGATGAATCAAAACCACCCGACGATATGTATGGGGTAAGAATGGATCAAGAAAGTTGTGTAAAGCATCGGAAAGTTTGTGACGTCCAAAAGTTTAAAGAGCACAAAAAGAAGAGGAATGGTTCGAAAAACAATTGAAGCATCATGCAACTGAGGACATTGGCTTTGGTTACTACAAGAAAATGTGGATTTCTTCAAGGAAAAGTCGGGAATGAAGACATGACATTTAAGAGGAGTGGGATTAAACTTTTCCCATGAAGGCCTAAAGGAAGGGGGTGGCCAACCACCCTAGCATGTTTTACATGAGCAGGAATGCAATAGTTGAGCCTAAGACAATAAACAAGGGTGCTACATGGAAGGCAACCCTTGTTTTTTCTTAATTTTATTTCTTATGTTTTCTTTTATTTTCCTGGTTTTATTGTTTTTCTCAATGTCTTAAGGGTTTTTATGTTTTATTTTTTGTTTTAGTGTTTGATGTTTTTCACCTCAAATCAAGGGTATTTAGTTCGACATACACGGTACCAAACGTTCTTCATTGACAGAGAAGCTTCCCTTTTTCCCTTTTTACTATTTATTTTTGCATTGGGGACAATGCTATTCTCTAAGTGTGGGGTGGGCAGTTTTCTTGCTTTCTATTGGTGTTCTGTGACTTTTTTGGTTTGGGGGTTTGTTTGTTCATTTTGTTCAATTTTTGCATTCATTTGTATTTTAGCTTTTGATTTGAGAGCGTTTCAAATTTTTTAAAATTTTGTTCACAAATTCCTTAGCATGTTTCTTTGATTTTCTACTCGATAATTTTTTAGCTATGTTTTCATGAGTTGGGTAGCTGGTGTTAATATTTTTCTAGCATGATTTCTAATTTTTGAGCACTAATAGTCCTACAATGTTGTAGCCTTTTGCCACTAAGAGATAATTGTGTAGACTCACTTATATTGCACTCTAGACACTTGCTTTATTACATTTTCAAGGCGAAATTTTAGATAACTTGATTTGATTTAAAGATGAGGATAGGCATTTCTTTGGACGTTTGAGCCTTTGAAACCAACCATTACTGTAAAATTTATCCCTAGAACCCTATTTGAGCCTTAATTTATTTTGAATGTACAAAAGCATCATTCATTTTTTTTTACTCCAACTCATTTTTTATCTGCCTTTTTGATCCTATTCCATTGTTATTTTAAATGTCCCTTAAGAGCTTTAATGTCGTGTTACTTGTTAAGGAGATATAAGGATGGAAGGTAGTTGTATGGGAATGTTTGAATGAATGGCGTACAGTAAGGTGTAGGGGTGTTAAAAAAAATTTGTTGACCATACCAGGTGGTGCTCATCACTGGCACCTGTATTAGAGTACTGCTGGTAGTGCCCATCACTGACACCTGCATTGGAGTGTTAGCAAGTGGTGCCTATCATTGGTACCTGCATAGATATTTTTTGCGGGTGTTGGTGAGAAAGGTTGAAATTGAAAAAGTATGATTTTGTTCTGCTTTTTGCTCAAAATTTTTATAGGTGTGTGGAGAATTAAGTGTGGGGTTACTTCTTTACAGGATGGGTGTTTTAATATTTGAAAAGAAATTTTATGTTGACGTGTGGCCAACATTAATTTAAAACTCTCTTTCTTATTTGTTTATCCCTTTTCCTTCTTTATTAGCCAATACCCTAGCCTTACGTACAAGCGTATAAAAGTCGTACCTAATTTAAGTCGAGTCAGTTGTCTACATTAGTAAAGAAATGTAAGAAGAGTAAGCTACAGAGTGTTTAGAAAAATTAAAAGGGTTGCATGATTTGATCTAAGTGTCTTAAAAGTTATTTTTGTATGGCTATACACACACCTATACTTGAATTCATGTATGGGGGTTATTATCATTTGACTATTTTTCTTACAATGGTTTGGTTCTTGGTTATTTATATAGATAATTTATGAGATGTGTTGAGTATATTTGTGATTTATTTCTATGATTTGCTTGAGGACGATCAAAGACTAAGTGTGGGGTTATTGATACGCTCGTAAATGTCGTATATTTCATGTAGCGTTTACCTCGTTTATGATGGTAAATAAGAAAGAATTGAGTAATTATGAGCTAAAATAGTTTGTTTTGAGTTTTTGCAGGGTTTGACTGAAGAAAGAGCTAAAATTGATCACAAAATTGGAGGAGAATTGCAAAATTGGAAGTTACGTGCTATCACCAGCGAGGAGTGATCTGACAGAGTTTGGTAGATTGAACATAACCTTTTTGTCCAAGCTCCAATTGAGGTTATTCAGGTATTTTGAAAAGCTAAGACATAGAACTACATCTTTCATGTTATTGAGTTTTACCAAATTCGGCCTGCATCGTGATCAAAATCGAGGAGGAAGTTGAAGCTATTTCTGTCCCTAGTGCCCAGGCGCGATAGAATTGCAGCACTTGGGCACTAGCTCCAGAATCCCCATGTTTTGGTTCTGCCCTTGGGGTCCAGGCGTGACAAAATTGCAGCGCCCAGGTACTGATCGACGGATAGGTCGTGCTAGGTTGCTTATTTTGCAAGAAAAGTCCTCCCGTGAGCTTAGTTACATGAAAAATCGTGTACTTGTCATCCCAAAGCCCCAAAATCCTACAAACAACTACAAATACACCAAGAAATGGGGAGTAAACCATCATCATCATCATCATCCGTCATTAGTTTCTTAAGTTTTCAATAGTTAGAGTGATAATTATAGTGATAGGGTAGATTTTTTGAAACGCGCAAGCTCGAAATTTGTTCTCTTGTGAAGAATTCAAGAATTGACGATCATCAACATTCATTTTTGCCACAATTACTATTTGATTTATTTTTTATGCAATTCAATTCTTGTTTTCCTTCCATTCTTGTTCTTTAATTATCGTTGTTGTTTTATTGCCTTTAAATTCTTAATTGCTTCCGTAGTTGACTAGTTAGGGTTTTATTTAATTGCTTTTGATTGCTTTTATAGAGTAGATTAATTTAAATTTTTGTTCTTGATTAAATTCTCGCAAGTAGAGTAGATTAAATTAGGCTTTCAATTAATTATATTCAATTGCTTTCCATAGGGTTAGTATTTTTCATTCTTGTCTTTATTTTAATTTCTTGCGATTAAATTTAGTGTAAGTTTAGTCAAAAACCTCTAATTATTTTTTCTAACTAGTAAATAGGCTTGTGAAGCTAGTAATTGTTCCAATAATCCTTGTGGGAAGGATACTGAATACTCATCCTATATACAAACTTACCTCGTATACTTGCGAGTGTGTGGGAGTTGATTAGGATAATTAAGGTTTTCTTTATCACTTGTTCATTGTTCTCAAAAACCTAATCAACATTCTACCGAACATGCAATTGTGTTGAGAAGTGGTTAGGAGGTTGAGGTGCCCATTAAATTAGTTTCTAAACCCGCTAAAGCAGAGGAGAAGGGGGCCAAAGTTGAAAAAGAATGGCTCAGAATGGCAAAGAGGTAAGTAAAGGTAAGTCAATTCCATGGCCAGAGTATAAGCCTGTACCCCTATTCCCTCAAGCATTGAAAAAGTTTGCAAAAGAAGATCCTAATGGAGAATTATATGAGACGTTTTGCAAGTGCGAGGTAAATATTCCATTACTAGATGCTATTAAACAAATAATCGTTTTGCTAAGTTTTTGAAAGAATTATGTGCTCATAAGAGGAAGCAAAGAGAAAAGAAAAGTGAGAAGATTAGATTAGGGCAAAATGTTTCACGCAATGTTGCAAAAGAATCTTTCCACAAAATGTAAAGATCCAGGTATGTGTACCATTCCTTGTACGATAAATAATATTGGGATTAAAAAAGCCATGTTAGATTTAGGAGCATCTATAAATGTCATGCCTAATTCTATTTATGTTTCTTTGCATCTTGCTCTATTGATTGAAACTAGTACAGTTATCAAATTAGCCTATAGATATTTGGCCTACCCAAAGGGTATAGTTGGGGATGTTTTAATCCAAGTCAATGAACTAATTTTTCATGTAGATTTTTATGTTCTTGACATATAAAATAATGATAAGTCAACCCCTATTTTGTTAGGAAGACCATTCTTAAAAACACCTAAAACTAAAATATGTGTGGATACTGGAATGCTCACAATGGAATTTCATGGAAAAAAATTTTAGCATAATATTTATAAAGCCATGAGGTATCCTACTAATGATAACCCTATCTATTCTATTGACATCATTGACTCTTTTAATTTTTGAAGAATGATTATGAGGCCGAAATTGGTGAGCAAGTAAAGTTGGCAATTGAGGAGTCACTGCAACATGCTAAGGTATCTTATGCTGCATTGCCAATTTCTGATAAGAAATCTTACCTTCTCTTGTGCAGGCACCTGTGCCAGAATTGAAGTCCCTCCCTAATTATATCAAACATTTGTTCTTAGGGGACGGAGATACTTTATTAGTCATTATTTCTAGCCAACTGACTAAAGATGAAGAAGAAAAACTAGCGAAAGTGTTGAACGCGCATAGGACTGCAATTGGATGGACCATTGCAGACATAAAGGGAATTAGCCCATTCACATGTATGCATCATATCTTACTTGAAGAGGGAGCTAAGCCTACTGACAACCACAATGGAGGTTGAATCCACTGCTCTTGGAAGTAGTCAAGAAATAAATTCTCGAACTTCTTGAAGTAGAGATAATCTACACTATTTTTGATAGTGAATGGATTAGCCCAGTCCAAGTGGTCCCTTAAAAGTCAATAACTATTGTAGCTATCAAGAATCAAGATGATGAAATGATGCTCACCCGTATTCAAAATGGGTGGATGGTGTTTATATACTACAGGAAACTAAATTCTTTAACTCAAAAAGGTCACTTTCCTATATACTTTATTGATAAAATGCTTGAAAGGTTAGCTGGTTGTGCTTATTATTGTTTCCTTGATGGTTATTCAGGTGTATGGTTAGCATTTTCTCTGATTTTTGTTGAGCACATTGTTGAAGTATTTATGGACGATTTCACTGTTTATGGTGACTCTTTTTATCATTGTGTGCATAACCTTACAGTAGTGCTAAAAAGATGTATAGAAACTAACATTGTTTTACATTCAGAAAAATGTCACTTTATGGTTCAACAAGGTATAGTTTTAGGTTATGTGGTGTCATCTAAAGATATCAATGTAGATAAGGCTAAAATTGATATTATTTAATCGCTACCTTACCCCACCAATGTGTGGGAAGTTCGTTCTTTTCTTGGTCATGCAGGTTTTTATCGAAGATTACTATAAAGAACTTTTCCAATATATCATCACCTATATGCAACTGTTGCAAAAAGATGTGGAATTTGAACTGGATGATGAGTGTAAAATGGCATTTGATAAATTGAAGAATCTCCTTATTATGACTCCAATCATTCAACCCCCAAATTGAAGTTTACGAGATCATGTGCGATGCAAGTCATTATGCAGTGGCTGTCGTCTTGGTTCAAAGAATTGGACGGGCATCTCATTCGATATATTATGCTTTCATGACTTTCAATGACTCCCAGAGAAATTATTTTGCCACGGAAAAATAAATTTTAGTCCTTGTTTTTGCTTTAGAAAAGTTTACTCTTATCTTGGTACTGAGATAATTGTTTATTCTAATCACGCAGCATTGCGATACCTTATGACGAAGAAGGAGTCCAAATCAAGATTTATAAGGTGGATACTTCTCTTAAGTGAATTCGATTGGGAGATTAAGGATAAAAGTGGAACAGAAAATAAAGTATCGGATCGCTTGAGTTCAGTTGCCATATCTGGAAGATGAGTTAAACATACAAGAAAATTTTCTCAATAAATAGTTGTTTCAGCAAGGGCGACATTACTATGGTTGCAAATATTGTGAATTATTTAGTTACTAATGAATTACCTATTGGTTTGTCTAGGGTTGAAAAAGATAAGATCAAGAGTGATGGGAAATATTACGGATGGGATGCCCGTACTTGTGGAAGCATTGTGTCGATAAGTGATAAGAAGCTATGTGAATGATAGTGAGATCAACCCCATTCTTGCTTTTTGCCATTTTTATGTGTGTGGAGGTCATTTTGGAGCCAAGAGGACAGCAAGAAAGGTGTTATAATGTGGTTTTTATTGGCCCAACATATTTTGAGATTCTTGCCTATTTTGCCAAACATG
Organism: Cinchona pubescens; assembly: GCA_025175665.1. NCBI lineage: Eukaryota > Viridiplantae > Streptophyta > Magnoliopsida > Gentianales > Rubiaceae > Cinchona > Cinchona pubescens. Next base: position 162,653 of record JANKKI010000564.1, read on the forward strand.
CGATAGTTGTCAAAGAGCAGGTAATATTTCCCAAAATAGTGAAATGCCTCAAAACCCAATGCAATTATGCGAACTATTTGATGTTTGGGGCATTGATTTTATGGGACCTCTTTATTTCTTTTGGGTACTCTTATATTTTATTGGTTGTAGATTATGTTTTGAATTGGGTGGAAGCAAAAAACACTCATATTGATGATTCTACGGTTGTTGTAGATTTTCTCAGAACTAACATCTTTTCTAGATATGGAATTCCAAGGCCTTTGATAAGTGATCGAGACACTCACTTTTGTAATCGAACTATTGAAGCTTTGCTCAAGAAATTCCATGTAACCCCTAGAGTATCAACCGCATATCACCCACTGACATGTGGGCAAGCTGAGGTGTCAATAGTGAGATCAAATCTATTTTATAGAAGACAATCAACCCTAGTTGTAAGGATTGGAGTTTGCGATCGGATTATGCATTGTGGGCTTATCGTACTACCTACAAAACACCTATTGATATAGCACCCTATCGGTTAGTTTTTGGGAAACCTTGTCACTTACCAGTTGAATTTGAGCATAAAGCCCATTGGGCTACTATGAGTTTCAATATGAATTGGATGAGAGTGGTGTGGTTCAACATAGACGATTGCAATTGCAAGAAGTGGAAGAGATACAAAATGAGGCACAAGAGAATGCTCGTATTTGTAAAGCAAAGATGAAAGCTTTTCATGACAGAATGATCTCAAGGAAGGAGTTTAGTGTCGGTCAAAAAGTACTTTATCAAACACGTCTTCGACTATTTCCAGGTAAGATGCGTTCTCGTTGGATTGGCCCATTTCTTATTACTAATGTTTTTCCTCATGGCTCAGTAGAAATTCATAGTTTGAAAATGTCCAAGGTGTTCAAGGTTAATGGCCATAGGCTTAAGCCTTATTATGAAGGATTCCAGGCTGAGATCGTGGCAGAAACATATTTGGAAGAACCGAATTATACTTGGAAAAAAAGAGCATCAAGTTGAGCTAATGACAATAAATAAAGTCGTTGCATGGGAGGCAGCCTATGTCTTTTGATCATTGTTTTGGTATATTTGTTTTGATTTTGTCGTGTGTTTTATAGTCATTTGTGTTAAACATCACCCTAAATGTGCAAGTTCTAATGAATTACTAGACATTTTTAGGATATATTACATTATTTGAGTCGTAAGCAAGGAAAATGTATATTCAAAATAATAGAACCAGTCTGCGCGCATGTGCGCCAGTTCTAGTAGCCAAGAAGACTGTTTTGGTTCCAATGCACATGCGCTGGATCCTCAGCACATGTGTGCTTGTTCTAGAAAGCAACAAGGCCAGTTCAACTTACTTGGGTGTGATGCCTTACACACCTAGTTATAAATTAATAAAACACCTAAATCCTACTACTGACTAGATGGCATCCCGCAAGTTTACGGTTGTCAACTAGTAGTAAAGGGAAGTAGGGATCGTTCCCACAAGGATTGTTGGAAGGCAATTACCAAGATTTATGGGTACTTGTGTAGTTAAGTGAAATCAAGCGATGGATGATAGATCTATTTTAATAAAAACCATAATTAAATGAAAGCGATAAAAACTTAAATTAAAGCTAGATTAACTAAAAAGTAAATAAGTGAAGTAACAAATAACTAATTGTAAAATTATAAACTAGTTAATCTATTCTAGTAAAAGCAAGTAAAGGAAAGCACTTAATTCTAACCTAAATTAACCAAATTAAGACTAAAATTAAAAGCAAGCAAATTACCCAACTAAAAGGACTACAAAAGAGAACCCTTGAATATTAAAAGCAATCATTTCTACACTATAAATTGGAAAGAGTTAAACTAGAAATCTAAATATTTTTGGATTTTTGATAGAAATAAAGAAAGCCCACTAAGAATTAATTAGGAATTAATGTAAGAAATTGAAAATTCTAACTAGAAATGCAAGAAATTATCAAGAACCCTAATTTACCTAAGAAAACCTAAATTCCAAATAAAGAAATTCTTATTAAATTAGACAAGAAAGCGAATAAAAATTATATCTACGCGAAACTTGTGATTAACCCACTACAATTATCTAATCAAAATTTGAACGTGACAAGAAATTAAAAGAAGATCTAAGAGAAAATTAAAGAGAAATTTCTATCTATTAAAGAAGTAAACTTGGAGTTCAAGCTATCCTAAACTATCTAAAATCCAACTAAAACTATCTACTACTTACTCTTACTAATTTTTAAGTAGCTTAAATAGTCTAATATTACACTAGGCAAAAAATCAAGAGTTACTGGCTGAAAGTTTACAAAATTGCCCTTACAACTTAACTCTCAGCGAGTCGAGATCACGGTCTGGAACATTTGAGATCGCGATCTCGACTCTAATACAGTAAGACAATTTCCCAAGTCGAGATCGCAGTCTGGAACAGTCGAGATCGCGATCCCGACTCTCTTCCCAGCATTCTTCATTTCATCCATTTTTGCAATCTGGTCCCTTGAGCTTTATTCCTTCCAGCTTCCAACCTTTAATTTTTAACTTGCATAATATTAACACAATTAAGCACTTAATTAAACTAAAAATTTAACAAAAACTTATATAATTAATTCAAGAACGAAAATACAAATACATATGAAAGAAATTAACTTAAATCCTCAATGATACTGCAATACTTATCCAACTTCGGAATTTAAACTATCAAAATGCTATAATTTAGAGGGAAATAACTCTAGTTTACTAGAGTTATCAGGGTGCACGTGCATCCGTCAAATAAACACCCTTCATTTTTCGTTGCTACCCCAATAGAATTCAAATCACAACAAAATTCTTTTTTCTTTCCTTTGCCAATCATAGTCCTTAACACTTCTTCCACATTTCACCCACCACTTAATCACTTCAATTCACATCAAATTCATATTCTCTTAAGTGTGCTAACATCATAAAGGTATGAAATTACTCTTTCTCTTCTTATTTTTCCTTTGTGGGTTTCTTAATTGAAGTTGAATATGGTTAGTTCTTGAATATTTTGATTGTGATTTCTAGTTGTGAATTGATTGATAAATGTTGTTGTAGTTTACAAATGAATCGATCTTTCAATTAGAAGTGGTTATGTTTATGGAGAAATTGATATTCAAAAACCATGCATGCCAAGTATTTCATAAAATACCACAATGACATAGAAAAGTCTTGAACTACAGGCATTTATCCATGAATTTAATTCCCAGGACTTCCTTTGTGAGTTATAATGTTTTTATTGCATCCACAAAATTCTAGGAATGTCCAAAACACATGCACACCACTTAGTTTGGCACCAACATAGTTGATTTCTTTCGCGGGTTACTATGATTATTTGTTAGTAGTTTGGGGATTTAGAATTGTATAAATGTGGGGTGATTACATTTTTCTTTTATTACCTTATTCATGTCTCACATATGACTTTTAATAAGTATGCCATGAAAGGATAAACAACCGGCTTGTTGCCCAACTATAGGATGTTCTTCGTCCGCACCATAACAAGACCTTACAGAGGAAAATGTACCTGTACAATTACTACATGTTGTGGCTCAGAAAAACCTCGATTCGGATGTCTTGATGAGGGCAGCAATCAAGAAAATGGTATTCAAATATTGAATGTAGAGACCCAAGGATTGTGAACATCATTATGATGCGATGTTGGACATAATAACACTTTACATCTACCCCCAAAATTGCGGTATTACTTGTTGTGCATGAATTTTATGCGAATCTGACTGCATATCACGAGACTAAAGTATATGTTAGAGGAAAGACTATTGATATTACTGGTAACTCAATCAATAGCCTGTTGCACATACCACAAGTTCGTAATGATGAGTGGCCAGCCCTTCGCGACGAGAACATGGAGATTAAGAACATCACAGATCTTTTTTGCACTGGTAAGATGCAATGGACTTATAGTACAGCGGGTGTTTTGAGACATTTCAACGCTAACATGCTTCAATCGGTTTGGCTGGTTTGGTTTAAATTTCTATGTGCTCTCCTTCTTCCATATAGTCATCTTACTCATGTTACAATTGAGTAAGATAAGCTACTGTATGCCATTGCTTCGGGCAAATCTATAGATGTGGTCATCTAATCAGCCAGCAAATTCGTTACACAGTGCAAGCCAAGCAACCTGGCCTACGATTCTCTCATTTGATCACTGCCTTGTGTCACTCTGTCGCAGAGGGTATGGATATTGATCTCGGTGAGGAAAAATTAAAGCCAGGTAAGCCGATTACATTGGATAGAGCGAGGGCTCCAACTCTACTGACTCGTTCTCAAACTTTCACTTCCTAACCGTCTACTAGCGAGCCGAGTTTGAGGCAGAGTCAGAAGGAGCTCTTGGAATAGATTTTATTAGAGCAGCAGTGAATGAGACGTGAGATTAATACTTATTGGCAAGCCTATAGGTAGAGGTCAAATCAAGCAAACAAGTAATAATAGAAACTCACAAAATTACTACACTCTACTACACTTTCGCAAGTATACGGAGTTGGTAGCAATACAGGATGAGTGAGTATCATTCTCATGGAGATTGTTGGAAAGCAATTATCGAGATTTACAGACTTTTAAAATAGTTAGGCTAATCATATTGAGAAGAAATATCCTAATCTAATCAAAGCCATAATGTAATTAAACAAGTTAAAACCAAAATTAAACTATATCTACACTAAATCAAGTCTTTGACTTAAAATTAAGTAACTACAAAATTAAGAAACTAATTAACCTATTCTAGTAAAAGCAAGTAAATAAGAGCACTTGATTATACTCTAATTGAACTAGACTATGATTAAAAGTAAAAAGCAATTGATTAACCTAACTAAAGAGAACACTAAGAAAGCTTGTAAAGAAAGAAGATGTCATTTCTAATATAGAATTTGTAAAGAAATATGCTTGAAATCTAAATATTTTTGGATTTTTTAGAATAACGAAGAAAGCCCACTAAATGTTAACTGAACATTAAAGCAAGGAATTGAAAACTTGAAGTAGAAAGTACTAAATTAACAAGAACACTAATTACTCTAAAAAAACCTGCAATGGAAGTAAAGAGATTTCTAAGAATTTAAACTAGAAAATAAGTAAAAATTATATCTACTTAAAGCTAAATATTAACCTACTACTAATGTGTAATCAAAATCTAAACTTCCAAGAAATTAAAAGGTAGATCTAAAGGAGAATTAAATAGACTTATTTGTATTAAAAAAGTGAAACTTGAGAGTCAAGTCATGCTATTATATTCTAATCTAACATAAATAACTAACTACACCCTAAACTATGTGTACTATCACATGTCTCTATTACCTTAAATAGTAGAGTATTACACAAGTCAAGATTAGGAATTGGCCGTAGAAATATTACAAAACTGCAATTACTAATATGTTGAAAGAGAGTCCATATCGCGACATAGAATAAGTGATGTGACGACATGGCCCTAAAATTAAATTAGCCTATTTATGTGTCCATGTCACGGTTTGGTAAAGTTGATGTCGCGGTATGGACATCATTTCCATCAATTCTTCAATTCTTCTCAAATTGCATCTTGGCCCTCGAACTTCGTTTATTCTAGCTTCCAACCTCTAATTTATACCTATATAATATTAAACCAATTAAGCAATTAATCTAATCAAAGCTTATCATATTTAACAATAACTAGAATATAAACACATGATATAAAAATTAATTAATATCTTGTCCAACAATTAATTAACCAAAATTAGGAATTTAAACTAACAAAATTCCATGATTTAGAGTAAAATAACTGTAGTTTAATAGAGATATCACACCCCTAAACTTAGCATTTTGTTAGTCCCAATCAAAACAAAAAGTAAAAAGAACTCTTCTACCAACTAAACAAAATAATTCCATCAAAGTTGACAAAACACTTGATGAGCTATGGATGTACTTAGAATAACTAAGAAATATCTTAAGGAACTTTGGATACTATATGATAAGTAAAGTATTTAAATGAGTCAATCCAAGTTTCCAAATTTTCTAAAAAAATATATTTACGTTCTTTTACTACACAAGATTTCAAGTCACCAAGCATTACTATTCTCAAAAAGAATTCCGAATCGTTTTAGTTTTTTCCATTCAAAACATCATTTCTTCTCAAATCACAAATATTATAAAGCTATTCAATTATCCCGACAAGGCCGCATGAAAATAGAAGTTCATTAGGAATCTACTTAAATGCAAATGTCCACACAATTTTGGTGGGACTATACCTCTAATAAGGAATAAGTAGTATGAGATCAATGATAAGTATTACAAACATTTCCTCCTTAACTTATTGGTATACTAAAATGTAACTTCTAATGGCTTAATTCGAAAAAACAACATGGGTACATACCGGAATCCCGTACTCGCCTTATTACTAACAAATTTTTTTTTTTAAGAACAACCCTGAACCAAGGAAAAAGAGTGGAACGTACTAAAAATTAATCTCAAATACCAATTATTCATAAATTAGAAGAACATCCCCTATGTAAACACACAAAATATCCCAATTTCCTTTTATTTCATTTAACCTACTCTTTCCAAAAGATTAATCGACTAATAAAATAATATTGGTGATTTGATTAGAAACAATATTTCAAATAAATTTTCCCCAAAATTTTAGTACCTCTTTTAGAAAAATAGTAACACCAAAATTTTGAAATCTTTATGTTGCAAAAAAACTTTTGTTCACACTTAAATCCACGAAATCGGACCTGATCAAATACTTCAATCATATAATATTGTAAGTCAAATTTCATCATCGGCTACTCAATTGACAAATTTTTCATCCACTCATCATCAAGTCACACCAATACACATAAAATAAACACCCCCAAACTTGTCTCTTTTATTCGAATTGATGAATAATACATCCTACCATTCACCCAAAATTCCGATATAATAAACATAAAAACAATTACACAAGACCCATGTAAACTATGATAAAATTTTATCTCAAACCACTATCAGATGAAAATACTAAGGGTACTTAACTAATCCATGTATTTAATCAATTAAGCTCTAGAAAATTAAATATCCAAGTCAAAGCATTAATAAAATCAAACATGGCATCAGCTTAAGTCCCTTAGACAATCTACTATCATCAAGCAAAATAAAAATGACCAAAAACCAAACGAAGTATTTAGCAAATTAATCCTCAAAATGATCTACTCCATCAAGTCATAAAAAGAAATCTTCTTGGCTTCAACTTAAGGCCATTGGCCAATCTAGTTCAAACTAAAGTATATCAAAGTAAAATAACTAAAAATAAAAAATAACTAAAGATAAAAGTTAAATCAAGAATAATAGAAATTGTCAGTTTTCATGAAAATTCTTCTAATGTTTGGGTCCCAAGTCATCACTATCCATTATAACTGGTTGCTCAACTTTCCTGCTCTATGTCTGTTGGTCACAAAGCAACCTAAGAGGGGGGTGAATTAGATTTCTTAACAAAAATATACTTTCAAAAATATTGAAATTTTCCAAATAAAAACTGATATAATAAAATCAATGGAACAGTGAAGTAAAGAGAGAAAATTAAACAACCAATACTTCTAAGCTAGCAAGCTTGAAGTATTAAATCACTAGAATGCTTCACACACTTGGTGAGCCAATAATCTTTACAAAGTTGGAAACTTCTTGCTCTCACTAAAACTCTTTTAGTTGAGCCAATAATCTTACTTACAACCACACTTTCGTACAAGATTATCACTCCACTATGAAATTTCAATCAAAGTTGAATTGCACTCACAACTGCACACTAATACAACAAAGCACTATAGCCAATTTGTACTAAAATTGCTCTTTTCTAAGGCTTGTATTCAATGTATTAGATGATTTTTAATTAATGTCAAAGCAGTTATTTATAAGAGCAATAAATGGTGGTTGCAACTACTTCCTAACGGCTAAATAATAAATGCACAAAAAGTAGCCGTTGGGGTTTCAGACGTCCGAGACATATTGGATGCGTCCGACACAGCATCCGATCTTTATGCAGTTGTTGAAGAGCTTCGTTCGGACTTCCGTGCATGCATCCGTTCCTTCATCCGATAGAGGCTTCGAACGGTCATATTCGCCCGTAAAGAGAAGCAGCAGGATCCTATTTCTTTCTCCCTATTCGTTCGGACGGTGCAATGCGTCCGAGAAGTTTTGACCCAGTTCGGACGGTTCAGTGCATCCGAAAGCCCTGTCTCTAGCAAGAACAAATAACAGACCTGCAAAAACTTGTTTACAGATCATTTGTTAAGTGTTTATGTCATCATCAAAATAAGGTTTGGAAAACATCAATCTCCCCATTTTTGATAATGATAAACCTTCATGGAGTATTTATGTAAAAACAATTGGATATGACTAATCATTTTGCAATATAGATGACTACTCCCCCTTTTGACATCATCAAACAAAGCTCTCCCTGAGAACATGCAAGTATTGAATAGAAATTCATAAACAAAAAGCTTCATATACTCAACTTAAAAATTTAACAGTGTTCAAGGAAATACATAGAAGGGTAAATCTACGGGAAGTCCTAAAAAATAGAGAAATGCGAAAAACTAAACACAGATGTCAAAAGAACTAATGCGAGTCATTTTTCTTCTTGGAGCACTTTTCAGTCTTTTGACGTTTTGATGGAACATCTTCATCAGTGGCTTCACTGTCTTCCTCTTCTTCGGTGCGGCGTTGCATGATGAAATCAAACGTGTTGTCAACATCCTCATCGTCGTCTTCATCGTCATTTGCAGCTCCTTGATGTATTGGCAGCTTCTTCGTCGTCCTCACGAACATTTCCATCTTCATTTTCATCACTGTCGGAAGATGAGTCGAGTGGATATTGTGACTGAAGATTGGCATTATTGATTGGGAGTCTCAACTACATGCTATCTTATATTGTGCTGTCTTGAAATGTTCGATGGTTACAACGATCAATGATTAACGAAGGCAACCTTTGATATTGCAAATGAAACAATCCAAGCCGACTCTGATTTGCTATCTCTTATACACATCTAGATGTGTATAAGAGGTTCACTATTTGGTTGATGGATGAGGATCATGGAATAGTGGAGGTGGTTGAGGAGGAGGAGAATGGGAATAGCGAAATCAGAGGTGGAGGCATGGGATTGTGAATGTGCAATATCAAAGGTTGCCTTAGTTAATCATTGATCGTTGAAAAACTGGAGGCCTTTTCGTTCAATATAAGATTTGTTAAAATAAGCAGGAAATTGTTTGTTTCCGCTGAAAGGAACCTTGAGGAAATCAAAAATTTTGGTGAGGAATTCCTTTCCTGTAAGAAAGAGTTCCCATAGGGAACAAAAGAGATACCCAAAATCAAGAGGAATGCCCTTGAAAACACAAAAAAACAAGTAAAGCTGCATTTTACCGGGCTCAGTACGATGCCCGTCAGTTGGCAATAACAAATTTGTGACAAGAGTGTATAGAATATTTAGTTCAGGAGTGAGCAATGTGGTTTTGGCTTCCGAGGCCTGTTTAAAATTGATGTTAAAAATGGCCCTAACCTCATCGATGTCAAATCGAGTATCAACAGCGGGCCATTTATCTAAAGAAAAGAAATAGGAGAAATCATTTGGGTTTGAGACTTCACATTCAAAAATAGTGTTAATGATGTTGGATGAAATCTCAAGATTGGTGCTGTTAACACGAGAAATTAAAGTGCGAACAATGGGGCCTTTTCGAAGATTGGCGGTGAATTGAAGCACCATGTCATGATATACAGATAAATCAATATGCACTAGGTGACCCCACAATTTTGTTTTTCAAAACAGGATTTGACAATGGGAAGATTATACTCATAAAATAGACTTTGAGATGCAGGACGTTGAAAGATTATAGAAAAAGGAATGTATACCATTCGGATGCCTTGGCATCGATGAATTTTGGCAAGATTGGATTTGTGGAGACTTGGGGATTAGCAGATGATTCTCCTCGTACTGGAGCTTTCCCTTTAGTTTTTCATCCACGATTTGCTGTAAAAGAACCTCCGCAAGATTTAACCATTGTGAAGGAAGGAAAAAAAGAAAAAGAAATTTTTTTTTTTTTTTGAAAGATTGGTGAGAATTTGATAAAATGAGATGGTAGATGGGGGAAATTAGATATGATTCAGGTGAGAAAAAATTTGGAGAGGATAATCTTCGAACCAATTTTGGAAAAAATGGTAGGAATTTGGAGGGGGTATTGAAGGAACAATTTTCGCCAGAGGGTTTTCGGAGGAGATGGTGAGTTCAAAATGGATGGACGGTTTAATCGAACAGGGAGACCTGTTCGGACGGCCGAACATTTGGTGTGCGTCTTATGAAGCGTCCAAAAGCTGAAGAACGGACTGCCGAAGGAAGAGCCAGTGCGTCAGATGTTCTTTCGGACGATGGTATGCGTCTGGAAGAATTCCAGAGGGTTTAGTGAATAAAATGAATATTGTTCGGACGATTATGAGCGTCCGAGGAAGAAAGGAAGTTTTTGGACGATACCGAGCGTCCGAAAGATAGAGTTGTTCGGATGAACGAGTGCGTCCGAACTAAGAACCTATGCCAAATTGATCCGTAAAATTCCCAAACATTTTCTGAGAGATTCAAAGCGATCTAGAGCTAAGGGTTTTGTAAAAATATCAGCCAGTTGATCTGAAATAGGCATAAAATCAACACGAATTTCCTTTTTACAAACAAGATCTCTAATGAAATCATGCTTAACATCAATGTGTTCGGTTCTAGAGTGCATAACAGGATTTTTTGTGAGATTAATTGCATTACTGTTGTCACACTTTATAGGAACACACAATAAAAAATGACACCAAAATCTTTCAGAGTATGTTTCATCCAAAGAAGTTGAGCACAACAATTTCCAGTAGCAATGTATGCGGCTTCAGCCGTAGAAAGAGAAATAGAATTTTGTTTTTTGCTAAACCAAGACACAAGACAATTTCCCAGAAAATGACACATATCAATGGTACTTTTTCTATCAATTTTACACCCAGCAAAGTCAGCATCAGAATAACTAATTAAATCAAATGTAGAGGACTTTGCATACCACATACCAAAATTCATTGTACCCATTAGATATCTAAAAATTCTTTTAACAGCTATCAAATGCGATTCTTTAGGGCAAGATTGAAATCTAGCACATAAACAAACAGCAAACATGATATCTGGTCTACTGGCTGTTAAGTAAAGTAGACTTCCGATCATACCTCTATAGTGTTTTTCATCAACACTATTACCTTCTTCGTCTTTATCAAGTTTGGTTGAAGTGCACATTGGCGTACCAACTTGTTTGCAATCTTCCATTTCCAAATCGTTTGAGTAGCTCCTTTGTGTACTTGATTTGCGTAATAAACGTTCCTTCCTTAGTTTGATGAACTTGTAATCCGAGGAAAAATTGCAGCTTGTCCATCATACTTATCTCAAACTCTTTTTGCATTAAATGTGAAAAGTCCTTGCACAAATTTTCATTAGTTGCTCCGAAAATAATATCATCAACATAAATTTGAACAATTAACAAACCATTTAAATCTGTTTATGTAAAAAGAGTGGTGTCAACTACACCTCTTTTGAATCCATTTTCTATCAAGAAACCACTTAATCTTTCATACCAAGCTCTAGAGCTGGTATCAAACCATATAAAGCTTTGGAGAGTTTGAAAACATAATTTGGAACCCTGTCTCTTATCAAAGCCCGGAGGTTGTTCAACGAAAACTTCTTGATCAATAAACCATTTAAAAATGCACTTTTGACATCCATTTGAAATAATTTGAAATTATTGAAACATGCAAATGCGAGAAACATGCGAAGTGATTCTAATCTAGCCACGGGAGCAAAGGTTTCATCAAAGTCAATACCTTCTTCTTGAGCACAACCTTTTGCAACAAGTCTAGCTTTGTTCCTTATGATTTCACCTTTGTCATTTAATTTGTTTCTAAAGAACCATTTTGTTCCAATAACGGGATGAGAAGATGGTCTTTCAACCAAGGTCCATACATTATTTTTCTCAAATTGACTAAGTTCATCTTACATGGCATTAACCCAAAATTCGTCACTCAAAGCAACATCTACATGTTTAGGTTCAATGTGAGAAAGTAATGCACAATTACTATTCAAAGGTTTATGAGAGCGAGTAGTTACCCCATCGGATAGATCACCTATGATTAAATCTGAAGGGTGACTAGAGACGAATCTCCAAGCTCTCGGAAGATCATTTGGAGTATCCTCATTCTTTTCATCATCTATTTGATGGTTGTTGACATCATTGCTTGATGTGATCTCTTGATGATCTTCATGAATAAGCTTTTCGATTGCTCCTTTAGAATACCTGCATCTTCATCTTCACATAAATTCTTTGAAATAACATCATTAATTTCATCAAATGTAACATGCACAACTTCTTCAATCAAGAGTGTTCTTCTATTGTAAACTCGGTATGCTTTCTTGTCACTAGAATATCCTAAAAAAATTCCTTCATCCGATTTTTTGTCAAATTTTCCAAAGTTTTCTTTGATTTTTAAAATAAAACATTTGCAACCAAAAACTTTAAAATAGCTCACAACGGGTTTTTTACAAAAGAGGAATTCATAAGGTGTTTTGTTTAAAAAGGATCTCAATAAAACTCGGTTCATGACATAACAAGCCGTGTTAATTGCTTCGGCCCAAAAGTATTGAGGTAAGTCGCATTCGCTAATCATAGTTCTAGCGGTTTCTTGAAGAGTCCTATTTTTTCTTTCGACAGCACCATTTTGTTGAGGGACTCTAACAACCGAAAATTCATGGGAAATACCGTTGTGATCACAAAAGTCGGGAAAACCTGCCAAATTTAAATTTGGTACCATTGTCACTTCTTAAACGAATGATTTTTAAATTTAATAAATTTTGAATTTTGGAAAATAGTTTTACAAATTTTTCAAACGCCTCATTTTTGTGAACAAGAAATAATACCCAAATATACCTAGAATAGTCATCTACAATAACAAAAGCATATTTGCAACCACCAAGACTAGCATATTGAGTAGGTCCAAATAAGTTTAAATACAACAATTCTAAAGGTTTATGAGTAGACACAAAATTCTTTGGTTTAAAAGAAACTTCGACTTGTTTACCAAATTGGCATGCATCACAAATTTTATTTTTCAAAAATTTTAGTTTTGGCAAAGCTCTTACCAAATCTTTCTTAGCAAGTTTTTCAATCAAATCTATATTAAAATGACAGAGTCTTCTATGCCAAAGCCAAGGATCCTCTATGGAAGCGGTAAGACATTTTACATTGCTATTGCTAATTTTATCAAGATGAATCACATAAACATCATTGTGCACTAGTGCCCTTGAATAAAACAACATGATTTTTATCAAGGATAAGACATTCATGCTTGGTAAAAAATACATATAAATTTTTTTCACAAAGTTGACTAACACTTAATAAATTATAGTTCAAATTATCAACAAGAAGCACATTCTTAATCAAAGTTTCACCATTTTTACCTACATCACCAATGCCAATTGATTTTGCTTTATTGTTATCTCCAAAAGTGACTTTTCCACTATTTTTGGATGTGAGATTCGTGAAGAGAGAAGCATCACCCGTCATGTGCCTTGAACATCCACTATCTATGAACCACTTAGCATTGTTGGTGATGTTAAGTACCTACACATTAAATCAATTGATAACTTTTGGTACCCACATTTTCTTGGGTCCATTTGAGTTAGTGAAATTGCTAACAATCCATGCAACTTTCATTCCAAGCTTTTCTTTCTTCTTTACATAACACATATTCTTAACATGTCCGTGTTGTTGGAAATATCTACAAATAATATTTTTATTTCCATATAAAGATGATTTTGGTTTTACAACACATAAGTCATCCCTTCTAAACGTGAAAATTTTTTTGTTGATTACTACATTTCTTTTTCTTTTTAAATCAACAACATTTTCTTTCTTTCTAGTCAAGAGAGCATTCAAATCATCCATTCTTTTCTTCAAGGAGGCTTGTTCTTCCTTGACCTTGGATCTCACATGCATTCTTTTCTTCAAATCACGATTTTCTTGTGATAGCCTATTATTTTCATTCACAAGTTTAGAGTTAGCATTCAATAAAGCATTTGAAAGGAGCTGACTAACTCCTTATTTCTAGCATATGATTCCTTTAAGCTATCATGCAATTTCAAAATGAAAGCTTCAAGATCATCTTCATTATTTTCATCATTGGAGTCATAGTTAGAATTTACCTCATCATCTCCAATAGCCATAAAGGCAATTTGTGCCGACTCCATTTCTTCTTCAACTTCTCCTTCAGAGTTGCAATCATCCCATGTGATTTGAAAGTTGGGTTATTGAATCTAGGTTTTCTTCCTTCCTTCTTTTTCTTGGAAGGACACTCATTTGCAAAGTGTCCGAGTTGACCGCATTCAAAACATTTTTCGTTTTGCTTCTTCATTTCAAGCCTTGTCTTTCCTTTGAAATTATTTGAATTTGTAGCTCCGCCACTTCTCATTCTTTGTTTGTTGATGTAATGTTTAAGAAATCCTTTGGTGATGAGTGCAAGATCTCCTTCATCAAAATCTTCATCTTCTAGATTGATGGAGCTGTTTTCATCTTCTTCTTGAGAGGTCTTTAGAGCAATGCTCCTTCTTGGCCTTGCTTCTTCATCATCCACAACTTTAGCCTTTAACTTCAATTCATAAGATGTAAAAGAATTGATTAGCGATTCAATAGGCATTAAATTTAAATTCTTGGCTTCCTCTATAGCAATAGTTTTGGCATCCCATTCTTTAGATAGAGCATTTAGGATTTTTCTCTTTTTTTCACCCAAAGAATACTCCTTACCCAAGGCTTCAAGATCCTTTATAATGTCATTGAACCTACAGTACATTTTGTCAATGTTCTCATGTGGTTCCATCTTGAAAGACTCATACTTGGCAACAAGTAAGGATTTCTTTTGCTCACAAACATCGTCGCTCCCTTCATGGATTTCCTTCAATTTATCCCAAATTTCTTTAGCGGAAATGCATCCCTTCACACGAGTTGATTCATTTGCATCCAATGCATTATATAGCACATTCACGGCTTTTGCATTTAACGTCAAGTTTGCCTTGTCTTGTGGAGTGAGCTCATCTAGATGTCTTTTCCCTTCTTCTATTTGTGTGATCATCAATGATAGAAGCTTCAAAAGGACCTTCATTGACAACTTACCTCAAATACAATCTAGATGTGTATCCTTGACATTTACATCCTATCTCTCCAACTTCTTTTCTTTGCCCCATTAAACATAGGGGGCCTTTGGACGGATTGACTCTTATACACATCTAGCATTGTTGGTTGCCATAATAGTTCTTTTCTTCAAAAGCAGTTTAAGCAATAAAATGAGACCAAGCTCTGATACCAATTGTTGGTCCCAAAGCAACCTAAGAGGGGGGGTGAATTAGGTTTCTTAACAAAAATATACTTTCAAAAATATTGAGATTTTCCAAATAAAAAATGATATAATAAAATCAATGGAACAGTGAAGTAAAGAGAGAAAAGTAAACAACCAATACTTCCAAGCTAGCAAGCTTGAAGTATTAAATCACTAGAATGCTTCACACACTTGGTGAGCCAATAATCTTTACAAAGTTGGAAACTTCTTGCTCTCACTAAAACTCTTTTAGTTGAGCCAATAATCTTACTTACAACCACACTTTCATACAAGATTGTCACTCCACTCAAAGTTAAATTGCACTCACAACTGCACACTAATACAACAAAGCACTATAGCCAATTTGTACTAAAATTGCTCTTTTCTAAGCTTGTATTCAATGTATTAGATGATTTTTACTTAATGTCAAAGCAGTTATTTATAAGAGGATGTCTTCAATAAATGGTGGTTGCAACTACTTCCTAACGGCTAAATAATAAATGCACAAAAAGTAGCCGTTGGGGTTTCGGATGTCCGAGACATATTGGATGCGTCCGACACAGCATCCGATCTTCATGCAGTTGTTGAAGATCTTCGTTCGGACGTCCGTGCATGCATCCGTTCCTTCGTCCGATAGAGGCTTCGAACGATCATGTTCGTCCGTAAAGAGAAGCAGTAGGATCCTATTTCTTTCTTCATGTTCATTCGGACGGTGCAATGCGTCCGAGAAGTTTTGACCCAGTTCGGACGGTTCAGTGCTTCCAAAAGCCCTGTCTCTAGCATGAACAAAAAACAGACCTGCAAAAACTTGTTTACAGAGTTAAGTGTTTATGTCATCATCAAAATAAGGTTTGGAAAACATCAATGTCCTCCCAGCCATTTTCTCCCTTACTAGGCTGAGCCTCCTCATGGTCATCATCTTGAGCTCCTCTGGCCTCTCTAGCTTGTTGGGCTTCTGCTTGTTACTATGTGCATCAACTGCTGGTGGTGTGTAATATTGCCCACGAGGTTGCCCATAATGCCAAAGCAGAGGTGGCGGCGGTCTAACCCATCTATCAAGTGTATTGGTCTTGAGGGCTTCTCCTATCACTGACAGATTGTTGTGCATTACCAGCTGACTGTAGGTCTAATACCCCTTCAACTCATTCAACTCTTCTTCATTGACTGGAGCATTAAATACATATCTAGGCTGCAGAGGGATATATGATGCTTCTTGAGGTGGTAGTGGTGGGATATGGCCTTATCCAAGGTGATGCTTCTCATACTCGCATACCATCCTATAAATCCTGCCCTTGGAATGTGTCATTGGCTTTGCCGGGTCAATGTGGCATCCTACAACTGTACATAAATAGTGAATTAGGTTGGGTGCATAAAAAATGGATCTCCCGGACCTGCCACTTTCTAGAAACCCCTATCCAATCAGTTTGCCGACATCCACCGATATTTCTGTCACAATCGCATAAACCAACAAGAATAAATCTTTATCCCTATGTATAAAGCTCAAAAATTAGGAACCCCAAATTCAACAACGAATGAAATAAAACCATAATTTAGCCACAAGTGAGAGTCCACGATGAGGAAATTTTAATTCGTTGCTACTTGTAGTGCTCTGAACCCAATCCACATTCACATCACAAATTGCACTTTTAATAGCCTCCATATCCTTCTTGTCATTATTCAAAAATGTTGTATACTCACTAGAATGCATAGGAGGTATGTTAAAGAAAGAATTAATCAATTCAAACCTGAAATCAACCAATACCCCCGAACTCTCACTTTCCCATCCTTAAGCTCACAAAGGTTGCAATGAAATTCTTTCACAATTTGTGTAAATCCAGGATCAATTGGAGTATTGAATCTTTCCTAATGCCTAGCTTTGATCTGAGCTTTTATGTCCTTCCTAGCCTTTTCATATTGTCCCCAATGCATAGATAGATCAAAATTCCTCTCCTTAATCACCTCAAGTTTCTAATTATTTTTTTTTTATAGTTGATGAGCTCTATCAATAGAGAATTGAGGTTCTACTTGCTCACCACCCCCACTAGGTTGGCCTACTTCCGTTTCTCTATTCGGAGAGGACCGGCTTTCCTTTTTCTTGAACTCGCCTCTCTACCCCTCATTCTTGCCCTTCTCTCAGCACTCCCATATACACCTCTTGTCATTTTTCAGCAATTATCAATTAATTTAACAAATAAGCACAAAAAACTTTTGAATTCACAACCAAGAAAAAATTCCACCTATTTTGTCAACAAAATTTCACAATTTCTCAATGATAACTCAATAATCCAACCACAGTCCAAATAATTCAAAGAATTAATCAATCCAATATCCAATCTTGTCCAAAAAAAATCGCTCAAAAATTTGCCAAAATTACCCAAATTATTTTCCAAAAATAACAAATGAAATTGGTTAACATGCACCCACAATTACCTTCTATAAATCATCAATTTAATCATAAAGTTGGGAAGAATATAACCCGATTGATGCACCAGGCAAAAATTCCGTACGAAATTGGGTGCAAGTCCCTCCTTGGTGTTAAATTTTCCCAAGCAAACTCCGAATTGTTCCCCCTTTAATGCTTCAAAAGTAATGTAGAAAAATTGTGGTGGTGAATTAGGGTGTTTAGAAGGGATTTTTATGGAAGAAAATGGGAGAAGTTGAGAAAAGTGGAAGCTTGGAAGGAGTTGTACAGATATTTCTTGGAAAAGATGAAGAATTTGAGAGAAGAAGAAAAAGAGTCCTTTTAAAATTTGGGTTCTGATCGTGTCGATGTTGCGACATGGAGTTTTCCATGTCGCGACTTGGCATGATCTCAATTGCTAGTACGCAGCTCCATGTCACGACATGGAAAATTCCATATCACAATTTGGCCTGGTCATGTGCCCTGCATGTGCATCGATGTTGCAAACTAGAAAATCCATGTCATGATCTCGACTCGGGAAAAATTTTCAAAACCTTGCAGAAGTTTGAAGTTGAAATCATGATTTGGATTTCCATAGTCGTGATTCAGTCCAAATGACCAAAATACTCTCCAAAAGTTTGAGGTCGATATCATGATATGGACCTGAACTTCTACAAAGTGTATTTTTGATATTTAGCCAAAATTTCTCCTCTCTTCACCACTTTTCTTCAAGTCCATACAACACCAACAAACATCAAAATTACAAGTTTCGATGACAATTTTCACTCCTTCTTTAGCACTATTTATTCAATTCAAAAACACACATTTTGAACTAAGATTTGTAAATTAATTCATATTAGATCACTAAAAATATAGACTAATTAAAAATCACACCAACAGAAATAAAAATTAATTGTATTAAAAACTTGGGTTGCCTCGCAAAAAGCATTATTTTATAGTCACTAGCTTGACTATGGCATGGGTGCTCATTCTTGCACAAATTGGACGATTTCTTGCCCTTCTTCAATAATGCCTCTCAAGTAGAGATTGAGCCGGTGACCGTTGACCTTGAACGTCCCTTCTTTCCCATTGATCTCTCCAGGACCGCTTCATGAGGAAAAGTTTGAACCACTTCAAAGGGGCCACGCCACTATGATTTGAGTTTTCCAGGGAATAGTTTGAGCCTTGAATTGTAGAGCAATACCAAATCACCGATTTTGAATTCCTTCCTTAAGATGAGTTTGTCATGCCATGCCTTAGTCCTCTCCTTATAGATCAAGGAATTTGCAAATGCTTCTCTCCGGAATTTATCCAACTCATTCAAATCAAGAAGTCTCTTTTCACATGCCTCCTTCAAATCAAAATTCAAAGTCTTGATTGCCCAATATGCTCTATGATCAAGTTCAACCAGTAAGTGACATGCCTTGCCATATACAATATGGTATGGAGACGTGCCTATGGGAGTCTTGACTGCCTTCCAGTAGGCCCATAATGTATCATCCAACTTAATTGCCCAATCCTTCCTTGCACTATTTACTGTTTTCTCTAAAATTCTCTTCAATTTCCAATTCGAAACCTCAACTTGACCCAAAGTTTGAGGATGATAATTAGCAAAGGCAATTTTGTGCTTTACCCCATACTTGGTCATTAAGGCCTCAAAATGTGAATTCTTGAAGTGTGTACCCCAATCACTAATAATAGTTCTAGGTACTCCAAACCTAGAGAAAATGTTCTTTTGGAGAAATTTAGTGACCACTTTAGATTGGTTGAGGTGGCTATTAGTTCAACCAAATTTTAAACATAACCCACCGCAACTAAAATCAATTTGTAGGAAAATGAGGTCGGAAAGGGTCCCATAAAATCAATGCCTCAAGCATCAAATACTTCCAACTCCACAATACCATGGAGGGGTATTTCTTGTCTTTTTGAAATATTAAGTATTCATCACACTTGAGTACAAACTGTCTAGAATTCTTGAAAATAGTTGGCTAATATAAGCCATATTGAAGGACTTTAAAAGCCATTCATTGAGCTCCATGGTGACCTCCGATGGGAGATGAATGACAATGTCTTAAAATGTCGATCACTTCACTTCCGGAACACATCTCCTTATTTCAAAAGATGAACTTGATCATTGCATCTTTGGAATAGATACAGTTCTTCCCAAAAGTAAAACTTGAGTTCTGCAAAGAACTTCCTTTTCTCATTGATATTGAGCATCTTTGGTACTATCCATGCAACAAGATAGCTCACAATATCCGCATAGCACAAGCTTGCTTCTTTCATCTCAACCAATTTCTCAACGGATGATTCTTCATTGATGGCTCTTTCTTCATTATTGACAAGTCTAGATGGTTCAATCCTTGTTAAATGATCCACTACCATGTTATCAATACCCTTCTTGTCCACTACTTTCCAATCAAACTCCTGTAATAAAAGTATCCATCTCAATAAACGTGGCTTGGCATCTTATTTAGAAAATAAGTACTTTAATGCGGAGTGATCGGTGTGTATGATTGCTTGTTCTAGGTAGAGTTCAACTTTAAAAACAAACAAGAAATGATTAACCTCGCAAGATCACTATACTCTACCTAACTTCCGCAAGTATACGGAGTTGATAGTATCTAGTATAGGATGAGTGGGTAACGTTCCCACGAAGATTGTTTGGCAAGCAATTACCAAGATTTACGGATCCTTTATAGTTAAGCAAATTCAAACAATGGAAGATGAAACTACACTACTCAAAGTCATAATTAAACTCAAGCAACTAAAACCTAATTTATGCTAAATTATCTACTAAAGCAAGTCAATGGAACTAAGCAATTCCGAAATTAAGAAACTAGCTACTATATGCTTATAAAAGAAATTAAATAAAAGCACTTAATTCTACTCTAAATTAACCAAAATAAAACTAAAATTAAAAAGCAAGTGATTAACCCAATTAAAAGACAACATAAAAGATGTTTTGAAGGCTAGAAGCAACCATTTCAAAACTAGAATTTGGAAAGAGTTAACATTGAAATCTAAATATTTTTGGATTTTTGACAATAATAAAGAAAGCCCACTAAAAATTAACAAGAAATTAATGCAATGAATTGAGAATTCTTAACTGAAAAGCAATAAATCAACAAGAACCCTAATTTCTCTATGAAACCCTAAAATGAAAGCAAAGAGATTCTCAGTAATTTAAACTAGAAAGCAAGTAAAAATTATACTATTTGAAGCTAATGATTAACCCAGTACAATTATCTACTCAAAATTTAAACTTGCAAATAAATTAAAACTAGATCTGGAAGATGATTAAAGAGAACTTTTCATTAAAAAGGAAACTTGAAAGTTAAACTATTCTAATCTATCCTAAAAATTACTAACTCTCTACATACTCAATTCCTACTTACTCTCTATTACAACTTTAAAGCAGCTTAAATAATGGAGTATTACACAAGGCAAAATCAAAAATTGGTTGCTAGAATATTATGAAATTGCCCTTACAACTTAAGCCAACAACGAGTCCATATCGCGATATGGAATTTGAGATCGCGATATGGACTGCTAAATCACTTAAGTCATTTTTCCGAGTCCAGATCGCGATATGGAGGAATCCATATCGCAATTTGGACTCTCCTCCCAGTCAAGCCTTCATTTCTTCGTTAATTTCCTTTTGGTCCTTGAGCTTTGTCATTCCATCTTCCAACCTCTAATTTAGACCTGCATAATATTAACCCAATTAAGCAATTAATTTTGCTAAAATTTTAATAAAAATTTATCATATTTAACAAGAACAAAAATATAAACACATATGAAAGAAATTAACTAAAACCTTCAATTAATTAACCAAAGTTCAGAATTTAAACTATCAAAAAATTTAGAGTAAAATAACTCTAGTTTACTAGAATTATCATTGCACAATTACCTTAAACCCAATCAAATATGATCTAAACTTATCAAATGCAAAGACTATAGCAAGTAGTTCATTTTCTGCAGTAGAATAATTAAGTTGTGCTTCATTCAAGATCCTACTTGCATAGTAAATGACATGCAACATTTTATTAACCTTTTGACACAAAACGCTACCTATTGCATAGTCACCAGCTCATACATAAGCTCAAATAGAAGAGACCAATTGGGTGCCACAATGTTCAATATGATAGGCACAATTACAAGAGCATCTTTCAACTCAATAAATGCTTTCAAACAAGAATCATCAAAGTAGAAAAGACAATCTTTTTTAAGTAAGAAACACAAAGGTCTAGATATATGTGAGAAATTCCTAATGAATCTTCTATAAAAACCCACATGACCTAAGAAACTTCTTACCCCCTTAGCATTAAATGGAAGAGGTAACTTTTCAATCGCCTCAACTTTTGCCCTATCAATGTCTATTTCTCTTGATGACACCTTGTGACCTAAAACAATTCCTTCTTAAATCTACCCTAATTGCAAGAATTTCATCATGAACAAGAATTTAAATTAATCTACCCTATGAAAGCAATTAAAAGCATTTAAATTAAACCCAAACTACTAAACTATTGACACAATTAAGAATTTAAATGCAATAAAATAAGAACAATAATTAAAGAAGATGAAAGCAATAAGAACAAAAATTAAATTGCATAAAAATAAATCAAACTCAATAATTGCAACATATGCAAAAACAAATGTTGATGATCGTTGAGTCTTGAATTCTTGACAAGAAAACAAAATCCTAGCTTGAATGCTTGAGAAAATCTATCCTACGGCTAAATTATCACTCTAACTATTAAAAACTAAAAAACTAATGACGGCTGATGATTATTGATGATTTCATCTCCTTCTCTTGGTGTATTTATAGATATTTTTAGGGTTTTGGGGCTCCAGGATGATAAGTACATGATTTTCCTTGCAACCAGGCCCACGTGAGGATGTTTCTTGCAAAACAAGTCAAGTTTCATAGCCCACCTATCGATCAGCGCCTGACCACTGCACTTTTGTAGTACCTCTAGAGGCAAAAATAGTTTCAACTTACTCCTCCATTTTCACCACAATGCAGGCCCAATTTGGGAAAATTCAAAATACAAAAGTTGTAGCTATATGTTTAGCCTTACAAAACATCTTGAATCACTTCAATTGGAGCTCGGACAAGAAAGTTATGCTCAATCTACCAAACTGTATCAGAATTTGGTAGCTCCTCGCCGATGCACGAAAATTCTAACTTTGCAATTCTTCTCCACTTTTTGAGATCAATTTGGACTCTTTCTTCACTCAAACCCTACAAAACTCAAAATAAACCATTTTAGCTCATAATTACTCAACTCTTGCTCAAATTACATTAAAACGGAGGTAATCGACACATCAAATATACTATATTTACGAGCTTATCAATTTGGAAGTTATTGAAGTGGGGCATCCTTCCTTCTTGTACATCATTACTACCTTCATGGATTTCTTTCAATTTGTCTCAAATTTTCTTGGCCGATTTGCAAGCTTTCACTCTTGTAGACTCATTAGCATCTAAGGCATTATACAACACATTCATAGTTTTAGCATTCAAAGATAAATTTATCCTATCTTGTGCATTTAACTCACTCCTAATCTTAGGCCTTAAGGTATTTGTTTATGCATCAACAATATTTGCTTCTACAGGACCTTCACTAATAATATACTACAAATCAATATCAATAAATATGAATAAATATTTCCATTCTTTCCCTCTAACTAACAAAATTAACACCATTAAACGTAGGAGATATAGTAATGGATTACCCCTCTATAACTCAATATTAGAGACTAATGCTTTGATACCAATTGTTGGCCCAAAAAAACCTAAGAGGGGGTGAATTAGGTTATCTCTAAAAAATAAACTTTTTGACGTGTTTAATAGAATTATAAACTTTATGCACCAAACAAACAATTACGCACAAATAATTACAAGTAAAGATTCAACAATTGAAACTCAAAGAATAAATAAAAAGATTGAGATTAAAAAATGCAAATCAAACTCCCAAATTCCTCAAGTTTGGAGTGTACATCAACTAGTTGTGCATTTTCAAATAAGGTGAAGAATAACCTTCTTGTACACAAAGTAAGTTCACTCTTATACCAACTAAATCCCTTTCGTTGAGCCAAAGGGTTTTATACTATAACCTCACTTTTGTACACTTGTTATCCCTCCACTGTTACACTTGAAGATCGTTTCTCACCAGTCTACTCTTACTCACACTAATTCCCTCTAGTTGAGCCAAAAGTTCTATTTTGCTCAAACCAATACAACCTACTCAATTTTAGCCTATTTCTTTCCAAATAACTTTTACAAGTGTTTGTATTGAATGTAATAGTTCTTTTTTTATATTTTCAGGTTGGGGGATATTTATATACCAAAAAACTGCCTCCAACAATTTTTCAACGGCTATTATTTTATTTACTAAAAAACTAGTCGTTGGAGCTTTCGAATGTCCAATTCTAACTCATTGCGTCTGACGGTCCGTCCTAACACTTAATGGATTCTTGTCTTGCCTTCCTTCGGACGTCCGTTCCTTCGTCCGGTCTTGCATCTGATACTTGATCAGTGGCTTCTAGATATTTTCACTTAATTGTTTGGACATTATCGTTCGTCCGAAATTTGATGTCATGAAAAAATGTTGCTGCTTCTTCGGACAATCATTTGTGTCCGAAGCATTGTCCTTCGGACAGTCATATGCGTCTGCAGAGGAGAGTGTAACCTTTCAGAGCTCTCTAGTTAATGTTCGGACGATCCCTTGCATCTGAGCCTGTACTGTTCTGACGATCAGCATCAACTGTTCAACTTGATATTTGAAAAACACCTAGCACACTAAATTTTAAACCATTAGAAAGAATTTGTCATTATCAAAACATGATTGGAATTCAACAGAGATCATAAAAATAATCTATCAATACCATCAAAATAATGTTTCATAAAATGCTAGATAGAGTTCTCATAATACTATTTAGATCACGGGATAATATAATGTACCTATTTTGGACAGTACCATATTTATATTGATATTTTGATAATAGGTTTCTGTGCCTTAAGTAGTGTTGTTTTTTAATCTATTACTATGTAGTTGATAATTTCATGATTATTTACACATAATGTATTTTTTATATTTTGTTTTTGATTGTCTATTTTCAATTAGGAATGGATTTTCTTAAGGAAGTTGATACAGTAGACTTAATAGTACCTTTTAGTATATGAGATGTTGCAGATATTGGTTAAATATCTTATAGTACTATCATGTTAATTGTTTCATCACTAAAAATTATCATACTAATATCTGTTTCATTACAAAAAAATTAGTTTGTTATGATACAAATAATTCAATAGTACCTTTAATTAATAACTCAAAAAGTAATAACTCAAAAAGTACTAGAATAGACTTCCTACAATACTACTTTAGATAAGATAATAGTTTATTGTAGTTATTTTGAGTTTTAGTTGCATTTTACTCTCTTAACTTTAACCTCACTAACACTTTAGTCTCTAATGTTATCTTTTAATCACTTATATCCTTCCGTTACGCCAACTAAATTTTTTAACCAATTTACCCCAGTTCTATTCTAATCTCTATTTTTTATTTTTTATTTTTGTCTAATAAATCAAGTTTTCGTATAGATTAAACTTTATTCATTTGATATGAAGAGATGGTTAGAAGTAGAATTCAATATGTTTTATCACTTTTTTGTCCAGGAAAAAGGAGATGACAAAATAATAATCCAACCAACATTATTTTTTCTAAACAAATCTTTGTAACTGGCCATTAATTATAATAGTTTTACGCCTATTGATTAAAATGACTTATTTAACTTGAAATTTTGGATAAATAGAAAGATACCTATGAGTCCATAAATTCTAAATTAATTTTATTTTACAATTATTTAGGATAATCAGGAAAAAAATTTAAAGAACAAAACAAAAGTACATTATTTTCTGCTGTTAGTGGTAGTTGTAGTAGTTATTTGAAGGACGGAAGGAAACTAGAAGTAAAAAAATAAAATAAAATAGGAATAATATAGTTAAAATGATGAGTTGATGTAATAAGGGGTTTTAATGTAGAAAACATAGCGTTAAAGGCTAAAGTGTTAGTAATATTAAAATTTAAAGAGGTAAAGTGTAACCAACCAAGGGGTATATTTGTCTATTTAAGAAAAATTGCAGACACCATTAGAATTGATCGTTAATCCTCAAAAATAATGTTAGAGTTTAAAGTGTTAATGAAAACTAAAGTTTAAGGAGATAAAGTATAATTAAGTCTATTTTTGATAATATTATGTTGATATATTGATCGTAAGTTTCTTTGCTTACACAATACAATTTTACTATATGTTACTATTAATTGATAATTTCAGAATTAGTAACATATAATGTAATTTTTTTTATTTCTTATTTTTTGAGATTGTCTATGTTCAAATATACATTAATTTTATTAATTAAGGTGATATAGAGGACCCAAGTAGTAATAGTCCTATTTCCATAAGATTATTATTATTTAGATTTCTCATAAGACTTCGTTTCATATTTCATAATACTACTACAATATTTTTTTAGCACCAAAATTATTTTGTGATGTTATAGATAATCTAATAGGTTAAATGCAAAAAACTCCATGAATTTACACATTAGTTGTAGTTTGCCCCCATAACTTATTTAATAAACACTTAACTACCTTTGTTCATGTTTTGGGATAAAATTATCCTTATTATTTTAATAATTTTCCTTTTCTTTCTTTTTTTATCTCTTGTAACGAATTTATTTATTTTCTCTCTCATATATTTCCTTTTAATTTTTCTTTTTCTGTAATATTTCTTGCTTTATAAACTGTTATACTACTACTAAGAGATTAATTCAAGCTCTATTTTTTTTTTTTTAGGAAAATACTTTATAAATCCACATTTCAAAGTCACTTCCTAAAGCTAATTCACATGTCAAAATCCTATTCCCAACCCTGATTTTAGATCTTTGGCCACAATTAATTTCTTCTTTTTTGGATCTAATAATACATCAATGATTTTTATTTGTCATTTTGTATAAGTACACTCTTTTTTATATATGTGTCTAAATAATTTATAGAATAAATAAACTTTTTAATATAAGCAAAGTATATTTTATTTGTATAATTTAGAGTTTATGAGTAATTACTAATACGATAGTAAACAAATAAACAAAATAAAAATTAAACAGATTAGTAAAAATGGTAAAAAATTTATTCTAAGTATTCAAACAAATTTATATTTTTTGTCTCGGATAATTCTCATGTCATAGTTTGATTCAGTTTATTACAACTCTGAAAACCTTTATATTAAGCGATCGTAATATTTTCACACTATATTTTGCCATTGTTGCACTAGCAATATAAAGTTGTACACAATTTTTCATTCTAGATTTTTATTTGTATACTAAAAAATTTAGTTGTTTTAGCTCAAAATTTAATTTAGTTTATTTATTTGTTAATCTTATTGTTAATAATTAATCACAAACTTTATATTACAAAAAAATATAATGCTTGTTTTGATGTACGATTAATCTATAAATTAAATCATTTAGATACATGTGAAAAGTTAGAATTTTAATTATTTAATTATTAAAAGTAATAGTAGCAAAAAGAGAATGGTGAAAAAAATAAAAGAAAAAACAAGACATAGAAAATAAATAAAAAGGGCAAAAAACAATAATGATTTAAATAATAGGAGTGATCGTCCTTTAGAGCAAAAGTGCCTGTCGATCAATAATAATAAAAATGATGTTTGTGGAATGAATGGGAAAAAAAATTATTATGAGAAAATCCTACCAAATATCATGCCAAGTGGTACCTCCAAACCAATAAGATTTCACTATTTAAAATTGTGGTCTTAAAAATAAAATGAATTAGTAAATCACTATTTAAAAATATTAAAATTTTATTGATTTAAAGATACCACTTGACATAACATTAAGTAAAACCTTTCCATAATAAAATTTTCATGAATGGGGTAGAAAGTTGACGGAGAAAACCAAATCTCACATGACCAGTAATCCGCATTAATTTTCTTCTCTAACATTGACTTTTTTTCTACTCCCATTGATTAGTTCCTTCAATTTATGAAATATCCACTTAACATTCCGGGGTTGCTCTTGTTTGGTTTCGAAGCTCTTTTTTCAATAAATTCTGATTTTTTATCCCACTTGTAAATCCTGTAATATGAATTAAATTTTAAAAAATCTATGACATTAGCTAATGTAAGCAAGATTCTTTAATGTTTAATTCTGACCACAGAAATCTACAAATTAAACCAAAGACCGGATCTACCTAAATATTTTTCTTATTTTGAAATGCACTAGTTAACTGAAAATTGTTGATCGACGGGTGCTTTTGCTCTGCAGGATAATTATTGTTTTCCAGTATATTTAAGACAACAAAAGAGAAAAAAATCCAATTTTTTACCCTTCTTCTGAGAGTTGACTTATTGTCAAACTCCTCAAGAAGGCCCATCACTGCCGTACCACTTGCCAACATGGTGTTTGAAACAATTCCTGGGACTAATAGAGATCTAGTGCATAACAAGCATAGTGAATCACTTGGTAACAATAACTAGGAATACGGTCTGCACTTCAGACCAAACAAGCCATTGTTGACTACAGACAACCAAAAATTCCTCTGAGCCACGTGAAAAGATAATAGAAACATTAAAATCCAAATGAGCAACCTCAAGGACAAAGCTACCACATCTCCAAGAGAAAGCACCAACTTATCTTTTGACAGCTTAGTGATTACCCTCTGCATGATTTGGAGGAGTCGGGAAAAAATTTCTTCACCAAAACCTTGCCCCTTCCCACTGTCGATAGAGTTAAAGAGTCAATACAACAAGAGTATTTTCTGTCTATCACTGTTAAAGACACTAATAAACTTGATTTGTCATGTGATGTAGTATTATAGCAACATATCATACAGATGATGCAAGTGCAGTCTGCTGGTATCTTGCATTCATAAATGATCTTCGTAATATTACCACAAGGTACCATTTCATCGGAACTCATCATGCAACTTAAAGATATTACTCTTCCAAGCATTTGGAAGGGGGTAAAACCCAAACAATGAATTTGATTCAGGTTAAGCATCTTTGATCAACAAAAAAAGATTCTGAATATGAGTAAGGATAATAAGCCCTATCCAAAACTACAAGAATTTACCACTATCAAGAAACCAAAGTTGGAAACAATATTCAGTCACTAGATCTCACTAAAATAAGATAAAAAATTGAAAATAACTCAGTTGTACCCTTCTGAAGGACACAAAATGACAGCTGTCACAATAAATAAGACCTCAACATGTCTAGCTTGAAGATAGTTGTCACACTCGGTAATTATTAACCGTGAAGTTAACATATCTCAAGAACAGAACTGATTCTATTTTCGTAACATGCCCAAAAGCCATGAAGAGCAAGCCTTTTCTACATTCAGGAAGCCTATAGGCAATGATTTCAAAGTAAAGCTTCCATCCCCTAATAAATAGAGTTCATTTCCCTTATTAGTCCAGTATTTTTTATACCATTAAAAGAGTTTCATTTGGTAAACAATTACAAGTGAACTCCCAAAAATTCAGTAGTAATGGACACAAATAAGTAGAAAAGATCTATTATTATATAAGGGCCTGCAATGTCCAACCAAACAAAACCCCCCAACTCAGCTGATCGCATATTGACTGGGGTTGACACAAGATTCCCCACTCCAAAAATAAATCAGGTGAAATATACCATATGCCAAAGGGGCAGTAATCTAAGGGTTTGAAATTCAGCTTCAGCAGGTATGCACATTCAAATGCTCAAATGAGAATGTTTACAACAGATACCTGCTGAAACTTCATAAAGCATGAATCAGTGTTACATGGATCATGGTACGTTTTTGTACATAAATACAAGTACAGGTCTGCGTACGGAACTTTACCCAGAATGTGGTACGTGGGAATAGGCTTAGTAGTAAGCTATTTAGGATCAAAATTTGCTACTTAGGATTGCTAAGCATAAACTTTAGCAAAATGTAGTATAAGTAGTAAACAAAATTATGAAGCATAAAGCAATAGCATAAGTTAACTCCATGACTCACGACACACGTTAGCATTCTGACAATCCCAAAGAAAAATTAAACAATAATAACAACCAAACCTTATTCCCACTACATGGGTCAGCTGAATCTTTGTATGCCATCGCACTATGTCATGAACCATAACATAATCATAAAATACCCTACTTTTATTCTCTCAGCACATGATACTGTGTTTTTTATTTTTGCTTACATGTTTAACTTGCGAAAGCTACTATCAAGCGTTTTGGGTTGCAAACGACCCATGTTTGGGAACAGACGTTCCCATACGTGAAACGTAAGGGATATCAGCGATCCATGTAACACTGGCATAAACATTGTTCCATGAAATTTCACTATAGTAATTAAATGACCAGTGATTGAGGCCTTCCACCATTTGGTGTTGTTTACATGAATATTTAATAGAATCCAGGGTATTTAAGTGAAGCATATAAGACAGCCCGTATTACACAGTCATATTGTAGAAACTATGACACCATAGATTCCAAACTTATGACATTTGGGCCTAATAATATATATAAGTTCCAGTTTGATGCAATTTAAACAGATTCTTCCAAGTATAAACAAAAACAGTAGCAACTGATTGATTTGAAATATCATGCAGCATTTACATCCAAAACTGATATGCCAAACTTAGTATGAACTATTGCATGGGTGAAAACCACAAACTTTCGGATAAAAGTGTCAAATAACGAATTGGAAATAAGTGGAATTAGTACTTGCCAATGACATAACAACCCCCTTCCCTCTTCAGAAAAGGAGCAGACAAGAGAGGAGAAATGAACAGAACTGATTTATAAAACTTTTATGAGCAATTTTATTTTGATAATTACCATAAAGAAACTAAAGAACTCAGCATTCAAAAAGCCCTCCCCATTACTACAAACTGGCATAGTCATAACCTAGCTGGAGCTGACTTTTCAAGAAACTAAACATTAATAATAATAATTATCTGATTTGAAGATACAAATCCTAAATGGGCCCTCCTTATTACTCCAAACTGGCATGGTCATAATCTAGCTGGACCTGAGTTTTCAAGAAACGAAACATTAATAGTGATAATTATCTGATTTGAAAATAAAAATCCTAAATGGTACTCCATCCATATGGAATTGAATGTCTTAGTTTGATTGGAGATGACTTCTAAAAAAACTATCAAACAAATATAATCAAGTGGAAATTATGTGGGCCAATCAATTAGTAAATTGAAATTTATGGAGATAGTGGTGTGGAACACATGGGCCAAAAGAGAAGGTAAGAAATTCAACTTGGCACCAAGGTTATACAATGTCAAACAGAAAATATTCAAACAAAAAGTAGCAAGAGAGAAACAAGGAGAGAATCTTGTGGTTGCTTTCAAACGTCAAGTGCAATTCAATCCTCTACTCTACAATCATGGCATCAGGACCGCCAATAGCATCTTCCACCCCATTTTTATGTTCATCAATTACCATTCGCATCTCCTCAATCAAACTACGCTGTTCATCCTCTATTGTGTTTTGCAACTCATCCACCTGCAAGAATAGTTTCACTTTCAGTGACACAATTAAGTAAAAGAACAATCGAACCCATAACATGACAGTAACTCGAAGAGACACTAACTGCTATTATCTAAAAATAATCAAGTTACTTGAACAGTTATTGGATACTCGAAGGATGCTAGAATCTGAAATATCATATATTAACTTCGTGTTAATAATAAACAGTTGAACCTTTAAGAAGCTAAGAAGTTATTTTTCCAGATTGACATCCTCCATAGTGCAGATAAACTTCATCAATCTCTTTGTGGTTTTTAAAAAATAAATTATTTAGCACAAGAACCAAAAAGACAAAGTGGACAGGTAAAAAGAACAAAAATTTAAGCACACTGTTCAACCGCAAAAATGATCATTTCTAAGAGGAGGATTCACCAATGACAGTCATGTTAATATAGTTAAAAAGTACTCTTAAAAAGAAAAGAGAGAACCGGGGGGGGGGGAAGACTTTTGTATTGAATGTATTGGTCTAAAAGCTATGTTACATGGACTCTCCTCTCACCCCCAGAGTACCCATGTCCTGACGTGTCGACATGAGTGTGGCATCCGTGTCCGTATGGTCAACTTTCAATTGGGTACTTTGACTTTTTTACCAAGCCAAAAATTATATTGACTTCATCACATGAAAGGACCGATAAGATAGGGAGGAAGATTAAATATGAGAGAGAAACATATGAGAATTGTTTATCAAATCACTAAATCTTATTATAGTTATATCCAATTCTAATATCTTCTTTTTCTCAGTGCACCACTATTCTTTAATACTACACATAAACATATTTATTTTTTGAAAAATGAGTTATAAAGTAATGTTTAGTTGCTTTATGTCATCAAATTGCATTACTACCATACTAACTACATTATCATATACAAGTATACAAAACGCACCCCCGCACCCGTGTCCGACTCTTTTAGAGTTTCCCCGTATCCTCAATTTATGAAATTAACGAATCCGACACCTAAATATGTACTCATACCCGACACCCGTATCCGAGTCTGGGTAACTTTTTCTAAAAGACATAAGTTTCTTCTAGCTATTCTTTTAAAAAAAGTTAGTGTCTTCCACTAGAGCTCAAACCATCTAGAAATGCGAAAAAACAAAAAATAGAAAAATAAAAAGAGCACGAAACAAACTAAGAGGGGCTAAGAAGAAGATCACCTATATCACACACAAAATAAGATTTGCCGACTATAATTTGCATAAAGAATAACATAAAACTACACATATTAATGTATAAGATATCATCAATGTTCTATACAATGAAATATATCCTATTTCGCCACCTTTACCATTAGTATACCTCTATTTCCGTTAGTTATAATTATTGAAGTCCTGCCAATGATCATGAAGATGGCCAAATTTTAAGGTATATGCGAATAAACAAGGTCAATAGTACAGTGGACGACTCTTACTAGCAGTTCAAGAGATGAACCATGTGCATTGACTCGTAGGATAGATAAAAGGCTGTACAATTTTTTGTCCATAAAAGTTAAGCACCTACCACCTATCTCACTTCTAGTTGCTAACTATCAACATTAAACTGCTTCACAATATTTTAGTCTTCACTCAATTTATTGCAGCAGCATCACTATGCAGTCCCACAAACTCCTTATTGTTTTTTATTGCAGCAACAGCTTTTCTTAACTTATACCTTAAAAACATCAACTTTCAGCTTTGTTGGGCTTTCCTAACACTTTAGACGCTATTCTCTAACAATATTTTCTTTCCTCAGCTTTAATTTAGACAGTGCTTCCTCTCTGAATTTCCAACCATAATGCTGCAACAAATCATGGACAGGAGACAAGCAAGCAAGCGTTTACTAGCACATCTGATCTTTTATTTGAATGCCGGATCTATGAAAACTAATCTCCGAAATAATATTACTGTTAAAACATTTTATAGCTGGGTAAATTATAATAAACCCCCCATATGATTTGGCTAATGTTCACGTTACTCCCTTATGGTTTTCAAACCTACAATCTGACCCCTTGTGGTTTGGGTTTTTTTTTTTTGTAAAGTGGATGGAAAGTTTAAAACTAATGGTTTTGTGAAAAATGTCCAAAATACCCCTAAGCCTAATGCCTCTCCACCGCCCAAAAAATCCCTCCACCAGAAGGGAGGGGTTGTGTTTTATATTAAAATATATAACATTGATTAGAGGCTTTAAATGACCAAAATAACCCTTAGAATTAAAATTTTTTAACCTTCTAACGA
This sequence comes from Cinchona pubescens, assembly GCA_025175665.1. Taxonomy (NCBI): domain Eukaryota; kingdom Viridiplantae; phylum Streptophyta; class Magnoliopsida; order Gentianales; family Rubiaceae; genus Cinchona; species Cinchona pubescens. The sequence goes on from JANKKI010000564.1 coordinate 196,256, forward strand.
TCACTTATGGAATGTTTAACGGTTTCACTTTACCCCCAAACCACAAGGGGTCAAATTGCAGGTTTGAAAATCATAAGTAACGAGAACATTAGCCAAACCACAAGGAAGTTCCTTGTAATTTACCCTTTATAGTTCTTAGAAGTATCAAATTATTTTTCTTTTTTATTCTAAAAACTATCTACTATATCAACAGGCAAAGGGCCACAAGATCCAAGACCACTATTATCAAGGCAGCATCTACTAGCCTGCTAACACTTACCTTTCCAAAGGGTCCAGGATTTAACTTCTCATCGCAGAAGCAATGACTCTACTCCAACCTCCGTAGATGAGCACTTCATCAACAAAGAGATGGGAAAAATAGTATATGAATTGAATGCTTGTATATGGGCTCTGATACCAATTTGTTGGATTTAAAAAATCCCAAATAAAATTAACCCACAAGAAAAGAAAGCAACGAAACTTTAAAAAAACAACAAGAGCTGAGCCCTCAATTTGATCAAAACAGTAGCAACACAATTAATTTTGTTAGCAAAATTTTGATTTGAACTTTGGCACAAAACCCCAGGCAATAACAATTGTTTTGTTATGAAAATTTTAAACACACGCAGAGGATATTAGCAACAGCAAATTTTTAATTTCTAATTCTCACACTAAAATACAGCCGTAGCAACATGAATATATATAAGTTTTTTATGAAACAAACCTAAATTGAGTCCTTGTTGGATTTAGCCCCACTAACAAATCAAAAACCTATTTGGATTTAGACCCAAAAATCTAAAACACATATAAATAAGATTTAATAAACGGGTCTAATTCCTATTGGTACTTGGTTAACTCCTACATTGCCTCCCTTAAACCAAGATCTTCAAATTTGAACATGCCCAATATATGAATTGAATGCTTGTATAGGTGCCCCTTGATTAATAGATCTTTTCATATATCCGAAAAACAAATTAAAGCCTCTCACCATGTCCAATCAAAATAACAGTTCTATCAATTAATCCGCAAATAAATTTGGCTGTACCAACTGGTAATCCTGCAGCTTGTCCTAATGTTACCTGGACTTGTACTTCACCCCGGCGCACCCGTGTCGACATGACACAACAGGTGTGCAGGTGCGAGATACGTGCCGGATCCGGTCAACATCAGATGGGTGTGTTGACCATGGGAGGTGCTAGACATGGAAGCTTCTTGATGATGAATAGGAAGAAGAGATGGAAGCTTTTGGTGAGATGAAGAGGAAGAAAACATGAAGATGAAGAAGAGAGGAAGAGATCAGCTCTGGTGAGATGAAGACGAAGAACAATGATTGCAGCACAGAAGAGAAGACTGATTCCAGCGCAATTGAGGAGATCGACTCCTATGTGGTTGCTGCTCAGAAGGAGAAGAAGAAGACACGGCATTGAAAGGCTTGCTTCAATGGGCAGCAAAGCTGACGCAGTGCTATGAAAATAAGGGCACCAAAGAGATGGCGTTTATTTTATTTGTAAATATTGTTCACTTTTAAACCCCTATATTTTGTCAATTTGTATAATATAATCATCCCATTAATACTTTCTCTTTCACAGTAATTGTTAACTAAAAGTATAATATACAATTATTTTCCCCAACACTTCAGAAATTTATTTAATAATCACTATTACTTAATCTTTTATAGTTAAATTCCCAAGAAAATAGCACAAATATTTATGAAATATATGATATGTTTTAGAAAATTAATGGGCAATATGTGTTCTATGGCGTCTCCCCAAACCTGTATCTGATCTTTAGCACTGTCCCCGTATCCTAATTTACAAACACTAACAAATCAGACACGTGGATATATACCAGTGGCCGATACCAACACACGAGTCCAGGTAACCAAGCTCAAAACTTTATGTTTTAGAGATGATGACATGGCCAAGCCTTCAATAGTTGAAAGAATGAAGAATCATATTAAGGTAGAGATTGCTTACTAAGTACGACCAAGATAGCATACCAAACTCGAAAAAGAATTAGAACATACAATTATTATTCACAAAATGCAAGCGCTTTGGCATAAATATGAACTGGTACATGTAATGTAACAGAAGAAGCACCATTACAGAACATATGACCCAACTCGGCAACTCTAGTCTACAGAAAAAGTTTAAAACACTTGAGTAATGGCACAGCCTCCCAGAAGATAAAAACATTTCAACCGCTTTAAAGGAAAATGGAGTAGAAGGAAAGAAAAGAAACCACACTTGCATTTCTTTTCCACCTTCTCTGTCACAGTCTCCGGTTAAGGGTGAATGGCCACTGAACCAATTAGGAAAATAACAGGGAGGACAACAGAAAAAAGCTATTTAAATCTTCAATCTAACAAACAAAAGGTGTTTGTAAAGTTACTTTTTCTTGAGCCAATGACACAGCCACATATTGAAAGAGTATGCATTTTCTGCAACAAAATTACTATCAACATACCACGTGCAACAGAAGAGCAAATTGCTTTTTGCGAAGCTCCAACGTCCTTGAACCAGCAGTGTTCTCTGCCTCCAACATCTCAATTTCCCTCTCCAGCTTCCGAGATGATCTTTTGAGTCTCTGATCTAGGTGGTTGCAAAGCAATCAACTTCCTAATTGCCTCACACTCCTCTTTATGCAGCCTCTCAATCTTACTTGCTTCAAGCTGTTTCTTCAAATCCTCAATATCATCCTGTGCTTGCAAAATCTGCCTATTTATCTCATCTTTCAACTCATTAAAATTCTCCTTCTCCCTAACATTCGCATCTATGACCGCTTTGCTCTTAAGCAATGGAAATATGTTAGCATTCAACTCTGGTAATATTTTTCAGATGTGTATAAGAGACAGGGGAGAGACAGTGGTTGCACATTATGCTTTTGGTCCACCTGAAAAGCTAAAGCGTAAACTTCTTTTGTAGTTTCTTATGGAAGGGGTATAACCCCATTGTAGTTGTCTACGAGTTAAAAGGGATGTTTTATAATTATATCATCTTCAAGTGGACCAAAAGCTTTAATAGTTGATATACTGTCTCTCCCTTACCCACAACTTTCCTACTTTTAGCCAACATTTAGCTCTATTTTAGAAAGTTTTTAATCCTGCAATAACACCACATCACTCCCATCAACATATATATAAACAGTTAAGAGAGCAAATTTAAGATTTGTATTAAAAAAAGGTCTATTTATCGTTCATCTTTCTAGTTATTTGAAAACGGGTAAAAAATGACTAAAACGTGACATCAATTTTAATTACAGCTTTCTTCTCAATTGGAAGTCAAAAACCCAGAAAAACCCTAATGCCCAATTTGAAAAATCCCACCAATTAACCTGAAACCTTAAATATTTCACTTCACAACTAGGCTGAATTAATCCTGATAATAATCCAGCATTGAAAATGAAAAACGAAACCCAGAAACACATATATTTTCAATTAAACCAAAAGCATAACCATTAACCAATAAAAAGAAGAACAGAAAGGAAAACAATTTCCGCGTGCTACAGTGAGAAGTGAGTGTCTTTTGTGCGTGTTTATTCGTGTTTTAACGGGGGAAGGGAGGAGGGGGAGGTGGGAGTGCATACCGACCTTCAGGTGCCGAGGAGAGTAGAGGAAGCTGCTGACGACAACTTCGACGGGATGACGAAAGCGTGACAAGGTTTTAAAAGTTCACCATATGGGATTGAGGATCCATATATAGGTCAGAAAAGCTGTAAATTCTGAAGTACGAGACAAGTAATCTTGTCCGTCTATTCGTTTTAGATTTTTGTGGTCATTTCCCAGACAAATAGAAGAAAGAAAGGGACAACTGGTTAGAAATGTCTGAATTAAACTCAAACTAGGATAGACTTAGCTCCGTTTCGGTAGAATATGGTAGTAGTTTGTTTGCTTCAAATTCCATTTTTGTATTAAAAATATATATATATCCTTGGGCCATATTGTATGGAGTCTTTCCTATTAATAATCTCGCTAAATTGGATAAAGCGGGAAATATCTAAAATATTTTTTAAGTTAAGATTTTTTTTTATAATAGTTATTTTTTTATTCAAAAAAAATATTATTATATATTATTATTATTTTTTCTTGTAGGTGAAAAAAAATTATACACAATATATATTTTATTACATGATGTACACTTGTTCTTTTATTTTATTTTTTTATTTTACAAAGTAACCTGCCTTATTTTTATTTTATTTTATTTACATGTTTCCTCTTTTATAACACAAATATTTCAAGTGTAGTAAAATACTATTAACTAAATAAAGATGTAATTGTATCAATTACGTTTTATTTTTCTAATTAGTTTACAAGTGTTACCTGGCTGTCTTTTATACACATCTAGATGTGTATAAGTGTGATTATTAAAATACTCATTATAACTCACACTCTTAATACAATACTCCTGTATTATTACTCACTACTCTTACTTTAAATTTTCGCTAATAAAATAATTTTTAAATTATATAATGTCATATTTTAAAAAATAAACTAATAAAACCATTGAAATATATACATAAATTAGCAAGAAGTGATACAATTTGTAATAGTAGTAATATAAGATTAAGTACTTTTGAAAAATTACTGGTACTTATATCCACGAATTAGATAGGTGTAAAGAATGGTGTCTTATACAAATAGATTTTTTCATCCAATTAATAGTATTGTGCTACACTTGAAAACATATGTGTTCTCTTTCCCTCTATCTTTCTATCCATCATCTATATAAATATACATACATATATATATATATATATATATATATATATAGGTAGGCTACTTTATAAAATAAACAAATAAAATAAAAGAACAAGTGTACATCATTAATAAAATGTAGTTTTCACCAAAAATTTAAAGATTATATAATGATAACTTTTTGAAAGGTAATTTAGTCATTGCACTCTTTATCAAACTTTGTCAAATTATTAATATCAAGGACAGGTGTAATACCCAATATAGTCCAAGACAATATTCTATTCTTGACCCCGGTATTTTCACGTGTAACTAGTAGCGAGTCAATTCTTTTCTTATTTGATATAACCAAATCAGGGCAGTTAATGATCAAATGGACTCAATACTTGGTCCATGAATACCGCTACCTAATCTATTGTTTAAATCAAGTTTGTCTTAAGGTGGTTTAATATTAATTATGAAATATATTTATTGTAAATCCAAATGGCTAGTCAAAATAATAATTATTCATTTTTTGTTATCTAAATGGTTATTTTCAAATATTTTATTTTGAAACCAAATAAATATCGCATTATTTCAAAAGTCAGCAATATTTCTCAAAAGCCATCCAAAATTTTGACTGAAATATTATTTACTAAATAACACCCTATTGTTTCCAATACAAACTGAGCCTCTATACATGAATTCATTAAAAACCCGCCAATTGCAATTTTTTTTGCTGGACTATTTCAAATTGGCTAGTGGGAAGACTTAAATACCAAACAATAATTTGAATATTCAAAATGAAAAAATTTAAAGTTTGCTAAATTTTCAATAGTGTCCTTGGAATTTCAACCATCTCCCTGTTGAATCCATGTTGGTAGGATTACATTTTCATAAGTGAAAAAAAAAATTAAAAATAGAAGGGAATTCTTATAAAGTAAAATATTTACAGACATCGATGTTCAAGTCGTTCTGATTCATTAAATATAAGATGGAGTGTATAAAATCAAGTTTTGGAGTATCAATAAACCGAAACAAATATTATATTTAAACTAAGAGTTTATGTGTCTTGAAAATATATAAATGATAGAAAAATCACACATAAGTAAAATTGGTTCAAAAACAATTGACAACTAAGAATCGATATATCGATGTTTGGTTGGTTTTTATTGAGTATATTGACTTTTGATTTATTCCCAATTAGTAGAATAATTTTTTCTTTAGTCCTTCAAAAAAAGGAAAAAAAACTTTTGCTTTAGTCACAATTAGATATAATAACTCGTAATTTGTTCTCCAATATATATAACTATGCATAACACTAAATTATTATGCAAATTATAAGTTTTAATAGTGTAAGTATAGTGAGACTATATATATATAATAAGCAAAATGCATGAATGATCACCAAACTATTAGGTTATTGCATTAAAATCACTAAATTATTTGTTTTGTAAATTATTATTAGTCATTGAACTACTTTAAATGTGTGCCTAGAATCACTGAACCATTTATTTAAAGTATTTGGTCACTAAACTACTTTAAGGGTGTTTCAGTGACTGTCTCTTATACACATCTAGATGTGTATAAGAGACAGGTACAAGTGTTGTAGTAGTGTATGACCTATATATGCAACAATTATACACATCTAGATGTGTATATTTTACTCTAATTAATTTATCAAGATTAAAATAAAGTGCAATTTAGATAGTCAAATATTTTCCTTTCCTGTAATTTATTAATTATGAGTTCAAGTCACTAAGAGGTAAGGGTAGAGGTGATATTTTGAAGAAAAATGTATAATGTATAGGAAACAGTTAACAATTAGGAATGAGTAGATATTTTTTTCAAGAAAAAAAAAAAAAGAAAAAGGAAAATTTCACCTATCCAATTAAATACAATGGCTTTTAATTTGTTCAAACTTGAATAAATTTACATTGATTGTGAAAAATGACGTTAGATTTGTTCATCAAATTGGATAAACAACTTTGGATTTGTTCCAAGTTGAGTAAATCAACATTCATTTTTCCTCCAATTAATTATATCAACACTAGGTTTTTTATTTTTTTTCAATTGAGAATATCAACGTTGACTTCAATTGAGTACAATTAAAAAGTATAATAAGTTTCATTTTTTTTTTTAAAACATTTGTTTAATTTATTATTAATTGAGTGCAAAAAAAATTCGAAACGACTACATTATGTTTCAGTATCAATATTCCTCATCTAATAATTCTCTCTACACAAAGCGTAAAGTTTGAAAGAAAAAAAAAAAAAAAAAAAAACTCATTTTATTACTTCTTTGAATTTCTAATGGCACAAATAGTTTGACACAAAATAAATTATCTAAGTTGATAGGTCAGATGAAATGAAGCGATTACTTTTAACATAATTTGAAGGTAAATTTATGACATAAAGTTAATTAGTGTTTCAAAAAAAATAAACAGTTCTATAAGATTTCTAGAACTGAACCCAAATACTTTATTATGAAGAAAATAAATTTTTGTACTGAAAAACACATTAAACCAAATTTTGACACAAATTCAAATAGTTTGTCAATTTTTTATTAGTTAAAAATTTAAAATATCACTAAAAATTCTAATCAAACTCAAGTAATCTTTAGATTCAATGCGTCAAGGCAATTATTTATACTATTTTATCTACTATTGATATATCGAACTATATATAAAGGGAGGGGAGAGATTTGGTGTGTGCCATTATTTGTGTTTCCTTTTTTACCCTTGTTACTTGTAGCTACCTATAACTTTCTTCCCGCCATTTATATTATCTTTTTTTTCTTTTTTTTTGCGTAATTTTTTGTTAACATGTCCACCATTTTTTTTTGAAATTTTGTGTCATTTTTGATAGCCATGTCCGTAAAGTGTGCTTTTTCTCACTTATAAAAATTATTTGTAAGAATATATAATGATTCTATGCGTGCATTTTTTGTACAAGTACTTTGACAGACCTAAAAAAATGTACTACTATTTTGAAAATGATATACAAATATTTAGGTAGATTTAATCGTTCGCCCCACTTATAGATTTAGTGATGTAGATTAAATCATATGCAATATATGATATCAGTTGATATAAATAAGATTTTATAAGATTAAATACTAGCAACAAGATCTACAGTTATGGTCAAAAACCAGATCTAGTAAATCATTTTCCTTTAAAAATAGAGCAAAATATATCAATGGCCACCAAACTATTGTGTTGTTGCATACAAGATTATTGAACTATTTGTTTTACAAATTTGGTCACTAGACTACCTTAAATGTATGTCCAGAGTCACTCTTTCTATTTACATTTCTATTTATATGGTGACTGCAGACACACATTAAAGGTAGTCCAGTGACAAATTAGCAAAACAAATAGTTCAATTATCTTGTATACAACAATCTAATAGTTTTGGTGACTATTTGTGTATTTTGCTCTTTAAAAGTTGTTTGCAAATCTTGTGGTGGAGTTGTTTCACCATTGTTGTATTTGGATGATTTCAAAGTATATATTTAGACAAATATTATTTAAGATATTATTTAGAATAATAATTATAGCAATTTTTTTGGAACATGATATATAACAAAAAATATGTTATGAAATAATTACAGGCTATCTTTATTATTCTATATCATAACACTTTACCTCCCGTGTTATTATACCTATCAAAAGTAATTAACAAAATACACTGTACATGTATGAGGATCACATGATTCATTTTTTTAAAAAAGGATAATATCTACTTAAACAGATTAATACCCTTAGCACTATATTTTGATTTTTGTATTTAAATTTTGATAATGATGTGATAATTATTTAAAAATAATGAAAAATAAATTATATAATATTTTAATATAATCCATATCAATATATATCATGATCAAATTTTTAAATTTTGTTATTTCATTTTGTATTATTTCGAATTTAAATGTTTAATTATAATGGTAGAACAATTCCTAAATGGGTTAATTTTCTGTTGAACATTCTTCTTTAAAGATATTGTATAATGTGACAATATATATATATATTTTTATAAAATTTATGATTTTTTTGATATTTCTTAACATTTTACAATTTTTATATTTAGATTAACCTGTGCAAATTATAATGTGAAATATAATATAATTCAACACTTTACCATATGTGTGCATTTGAGAAGATTTGTGGGATTGAACTTCAATCCAGAAGTTGTACTATTTCTGAGATATGGAAAAGCAATCAAAATAGGAAAAGTGGTTTTAGTACATTTGAAGATAATTAAAAACATTCCATATACCTCCTGCTAGTCTCTTATACACATCTAGGGGCATAGAACCGAAACAAGCATTTATTTTGGGACCCGCACAAGAGACTAAAATCACCTAAAATTAGTAGTGTGTAATTATTTAATGAAGATAGGATTAAAGTTTATTTATTAGTTAGTGATTAAACACATACTTAAATCATATGAGAAATTATAAATGGGCAAAAATTTAAAATGAATGATATTCTAAGTTGTTAATTTTGTTTTACGGCATTAATTGGAGGAATTATAATTCATTATCACAATAAGTGCCTAACTTTTTTTTAAGTACCTGTGTACTAAGTTAACAAATAATTAACTAATGAATCTCACACATTTGATAAATTTGATAACTAATTAATGAAGGAAACGAGCCTATGTATAAGTTATTGTTTATAATATTCTTCTTGAGTTGAAGAACAATCTTAACATAAATTTATCGTATTATTATATTCAGAATTTACTGGCTTCAGAGATGTGCTACCATTGACAAAACATGTATATTTTTTAGAATGGATGATTAAAATATTTGACATTTTAATCTAAATTTAACTTGACTTCCAAAAATAGTGATTCAGACTTAAAAGTTATTATACATGTAAAAGAATTAGGGTCTTGTTCTCAATAGTTTGTTTTTTAATCTAATCATAAAATTACTTATCATAACAATATTTTGAAAAAAAAAAGTTGAAAACATGTTTTTTAATGTATTGAAAAGTTAAAATTATGTCTAAGTCCAAAAAAAAAAGAGTGAAAATTATACCTAAAAAAAAAAAGAAGCTAAAACTATTTTCAAAAGTACCTCAAGAGATGTTGAAATAAAAGTTTCAAGTTTAACAAAAAAAAAATATTATGAGTATTCGAGAGTATCTAAAAGCACTTTTAGCATAATTATGAGTTGTTTTTAAGTTGGTAAGAACTATGAACAACTCTTAATATAAGTTGCAGTTACATAGTGAACATGTATGACAAAATAGATTGCATTCAAGTAAGTTAAAGTTATTCATTTAAATATTTAACCAAACATTCAACTTTATTATCAAAATTAGAATAACACAACAAGATGTGTATAAGAGACAGGTTCAGCAGNATTATAGACTTAGGCTTATATGATGTGGGAAAAAGAACACATTCATTTGGGTCAGGGTTCTAATGACTGGGTAATGATTGCTTCCTGGAAGTTTCTCCCTATCCTTAGGAATTGGTGGGACTGTAGATCCCAATTCAAAGATTGGATTTTTCATTGTGTCCAGTCCTTCCCTGTAATAGTGACCAATTTAATTACAATCCCAGTCCTGGGATCTCTTAAACAGTCCCCACGTGCTCGACACAATGGTGATATATATATATATATATATGTATGTATATAGATATATGTATATATATATATATATATGTATACAGATGTATATGTATGTAGATATATGTATATATATATATATATATGTATGTAGATGTGTATATATATATACATACATACATATATATATATGCACATATATATGTATATCGTGTCAGCTGTAGATTGGTTAGAGAAAAAGTAGGTTGAAGGGTATCGCAGGTTATTTGCATAGTAGATTCCGTGTGGGGCCCATGTATGTCAGGATTAGAATATTTTTAAAAAAGATATCTTAGCCGTTGGATTAATCTGGTGTTCTGATGTGGCGTCCATCCGGGAAAGATGGCCCCACATTGTATTGGTTACAGTAGGAAGCGTATTGAAGAAGCTTCTGGGTTGTCAGTCATTGCATACTTTTTTATGTCAAAGCACGTGGGTATTGTTTATGAGAGGAAGGACTGAAGGTGCAATTAAATTGGGTACTATACATGGGAGGGATGGAGGGAGTAGGTCAAAGTATAAATTGTAAAAGTTGGGTGCTGAGGTGGTGTATCTATAAATAGCATTTCAACTTTTGGGCCGAGTACCTGTAGATTTGGGGTTTTTGGGTTATGGACTCCAATAGGATTAGATCCGGCTTTTCTTTTGGCAGGAAGAGTTATGCTCCAGACACTCCTTTTCAAACTTTGGTGAGGCGACGCTTGTCCCTGGATGGTCGTTCTACCACTCCTCGGCCATTGTCCAGGCATATGGCCGCTCGTCATTCACAGAGGTCAAATATGCCTGATTGTGAGATATTTGATGAGAAGAGTACTGATAGGGACCAACAGAAATCCAATGTATCTGAACCCTGGAAGACTATTACACATGGCTTCTTTAGGGTAGTGATCTAATAACCGTTATGGTCATTTGATTAAGTTGTGGTCGTACAATATGAAGGGAAATTTCAGATTGATCTGGGCTACATGAAGGTGATATTCTTAATGGGCTTATCGGCATCTATGTTGTTTTGGACCAAGAGCCTAGTGAATTGGAGCTGCCCAATTTTGAAATCTGTCTCAAAGGCCCACGATATGGATCAGGATCAGTACTGGAGTCAGGAATAGACATCTAGATGTGTATAAAGTCTCGTTATCTGAGTCATTTTAACACTCTTGCGTGATGTGAGGAGAGTTTCTTAGGGCTATGGAGAGGGATTGACGAAGGTGAGTATCCCGTGGAGTAAATATTTATCGTTTACAGCAATTGTAACAAGATAGTTACGCAGTTCAGGGATAACATATAGTTACTAATGAAACTTATACAAATGTAAAGCGCAATGCCATATTAGTTCACACAGTCTAGGAGTGTGATAGTGAATGTAATTTATAGTTTATCATAAATATCAGAAGGAAATATTATCATTGACTTTGATGTGATATGCCAAGTCAGCATAAGACTTTTTGTCATTAAAGAATAGCGCAGCGTAATTAATCCTATAGTGAAAAAGGATAGCTCAGTGTAATTGTTAATAAATTATAGAAATGGAAACAAAAAGTTATTATTATGAACAAAGTTGTAAATATTAATTAGCATTTGGGTTTTGAAGTTGTCGGTTTTAAGCATTCAGCCTTTACAACATTTACAACAGAGCCTATAAGCTGGCCCATTTGATCTGGGCCTAACTATATATGTTGGCCTGAGTTATGGGAGCCCATTTTGCTTATGGAAGGCCTAGGGTCGTAGTCTTCCATCTTCTTGGTTTGAAGATTGTCCAATAAGAATCTTTCTTCGGATAGATGATGTGAAATGTTCTCTAATTGATATGTTGCTACCCAGAGAAAAATTGCCTCTTTGGTAGAGGCATAAGATGTGCCGTATAAGTCATTTCTACAGAACATATGACTGGAAAAATAAATTCTGCCTGTCGGCTATCTGCTCTGCTGAACTCAGTATCATATATAGTTACACGTACAGTACTTGTGGTGTTAATTGGGCATTGGGGATGTGAATAAGAATACAAGTATCTATTTTTATTGATTTGCCCACCAGTCGGCCTTAAAGAGGCCATAAAAGGCATGGCCAACCTGATAGAGTTTGGGAGGGAGGGACTTAAACAGTGCAGGGGAAATGGGGCATTATAATATTACTATGCCCCTTTTCCCTCCACGTGTCAGTAGCTGATTGGTAGAGAGGGTTAGTGGATTTCATGTGTCAATTTCTGGCTGATCTGGGGATGTTTAATGACCATTTTGCCCTCCGCAAAATTTTACTGTTGCTCAAATAATGGGTACTATACGTGAGAGGGACGGAGGGACTTTCCTGTAGCAGATAGGGAGTTAGTTGGGACTATAGCTTTTGGCAAGAAAGTTTGAAATTTGAAATAAAGGCGTAAGGCCACGATGTGACGTAAAGATGCTGTCTTTTTTTTTTTATCATTTTACAAGCCTGTTGTCCTTTTTGTCCGGAGTAAAGATGATTTCCAGGAAATTTCAACATGTCTGTGGCATCGGGAATATGTGAACTAGCATACATTTGGACCATCTTGCTAGGTCTATGTCCGCCGTCAGTTGGATCAAGCTATTTACTTGGAGATGAGAAAATTAACAGTGTTTTCTAGGGGTATTAAACTCGGGATTTAAATTTCTTGGCTATTCTTTTAAGATGCTTGGTGGTGGGAGGCTTCAGTTAATTGTTACTCTTAAGGGCGAGTTTACGATGCCCGTGATCTTTTAAGGGAGATTACTATGTCTGTGATGGAAACAGAACCACTCTAGTTGGTGGTCTGGACTAATTTGCTTTAGTAAAAAACCAGGCAGTTATTTTTAGCCTTATCTGCGGTTTCAGGGGAATCGTGTTCGGGCTGCACTAGTTTCTCATGGGTTAGACAGGCCTCAATAATGGTCAAACCTGAGTTCTGTTAATGTCCATAAGTTAGGATAGTTAGTTGGGAATTATGTAATTGGTGGCCCTTGGTGTGCCAAGATATTTGTAATCCATCAGTTGACAAAAAGACAATTAAGAATAATAAAGAATTTATTGAAAATTAATACCTTTCCTTGTACATTGAGAAGAAGTTACAACGTGGTAATTGCTAATAACTTACTTAATAGCTTTAACATATAAATCAACACTGATTATTCCTAGGTTATTTAGGAATTTGAGTACAAAATGGTAGAATCTCATGGGTATCTTGGAAGGGTTCTAGATCCTCGGGTTGATCCATATACGCCATGTATAAAAGAAGACTGGCCACTTTCAGCTCTATGCGAGTGTTGTGATTCATTAGGAACTGGACATCCATAATCTAGTTACACATCTTGAAGGCCCTGAAACTCTTCATGGGTATAGGGTTTGTCAACATCCATATCTAGTGCCTTATCGGCACTACTGTTTATAGTAGTAATTTTGCCGACAGTAAAGGCTGTAGTAATCTTGAAATTCCGGAACCATCTATATTTAAAAGGTCTGTGTAGCGAAAAATATTGCGACTAACTCAGTTGTTCTTGCGGCGCTTTGCTTGCCGTTATTGTAGTTTAATTTTTGGGTTTGAATAGGTTTTCTTCAAGGAAATTAAAGATGGCATATATAGCTCTTCAGAATCCAGTCCTTCAGGTCCTTATTTTCTTCCTTTTCAAGATATAGCTTGTAGGAGCTATTGCCACCAGGATTGCAAAGGATAATAGAAGGAATCCTGCCCTTTATAATGTGGATCTTACCGTATTTTAAATTAGAGTACCAGCTATGCTGGCTTTCTATAAACTCTTTCCAGTGCTTTAGGTACTGTGGGGTGACATCCTCTATGATGTTATTCATGGCCTTGTCATCATGATGACGCAGGTCAACATGGCTAGCATAGTATTTGTGGCGTCCTAAACTGCGTGCCTAGGAAGTTTTGCCTATTCTGGATGGGCCTTCGATGATGAGGCTATTGGGCTTGTCTTATCTCAATTGGGCATCTTTAATGTTGTTCTACACCCATTCTTGTAATTCATCTGGGAGTTTATATTCTACAGGGAATGAGTTTTTGTATCAGACTGGATGGGGGAGAATCGTCGTCGTGGAACCTTGATATAATTTGGTGGTCGAGCAGTGAAAGGTAGGGTTTTAAGTTTTAGAATGGCTTCTTCTTTGGGTATGGAGCAATGGGAATAAGTGAGGAATATGTTCTTATTTTACAGATCTCCAATCACATTGCATAGACCTGTCTCTTATACACATCTAAATGTGTATAAGAGACAGGCCGAATATATAGACAGGCTATGTCTCTTATACACATAAACAGGTGTAAGGGAAAAAAGGGCATAATAATGTACTGTATCCCTTTTCCCATCACATGTCAGCAGCTGATTGGTGGAGAGGGTTAGCGGATTCCACGTGTCAGTTCCTAGTTGATCTAGGGATATGTAATGACCATTTTGCCTTCCGTAAAATTTTACTATGATGCAAATAGTGGGTATTGTACGTGAGAGAGACGGAGGGACTTTCATGTAGTGGATAGGGAATTAGTTGGGACTATAGCTTTTGGCGGGAAAGTTTGAAATTTGAAATAAAGGTTGTGGGGCCAAGATGTGACATAAAGATACTATCATTTTTCTGTCCTGCAATTTGCAGGCCTGTTGTCCTTTTTGTTGGGAGTAATGATGGCTTCCAGGAAGTTTCAGCATCCTGTGGTATAGGGAATATGTGAGCTAGCATAGATTTGGACTATTTAGCTGGGTTTCTGTCCGCCGTTGGATCAAGCTATTTACTTGGAGAGGAGGAATTAACAGTGCTTCCTGGGGGTATTAAACTCCGGATTTGAATTTCCCATGTATTCTTGGAAGATGCCAGGGGGTAGGCGGCTTCAGTTGACTTTTACTTTTAATGGGGGAATTTACAATATCCGTGATCTTTTAAGGGACATTACTATGTCTGTGATGGAAGAAGAACTACTCTGGCTGGTGGCCTGGATTAATTTGCTTCAGTCAGAAACCAGACAGTTATTTTTAGCCTTATTTAGCTTCGTGGGTTATTCGCGTTCATGCTGCACCAGTTTCTCATGGGTTAGACAGGCCTCAATAATGGTCAAAAATGAGTTCTGCTAATGTCCATAAGTTAGTCCTTAAAGTAGGATAGTTAGTGTTGGAAATTATGTAATTGGTGGCCCTTGGTGGGCCAGGATACTTGTAATTCATTAGTTGTGAAGAAGTTACACCAAATGGTAACTGCTAATAACATACTCAATAGCTTTAACATATAAATCAACACTGATTATTCCCAAGTTATTTAGGAATTTGAGTACAAAATGGTGGAATCTCATGGGATCTTGGAAGGGTTCTGGATTCTCGGGCTGATCCTTATACGCCATGTACAGAAGAAACTGGCCACCTTCAACTCTTTGCAAGTGTTGTAATTCATTAGGAGCTAGACATCCAAAATCTAGTTCTGTTGGGCCTTTGTCGAGGCCTTAGGTAAAGGTCAAATTAAAGCAAATAAGTAATAATAAACCTCACAAAATCACTACACTCTACCTCACTTCTGCAAGTATACGGAGTTGGTAGTAGTATAGCATGAGTGAGTATTGTCCCCACGAAGATTGTTTGGGAAGCAAGTATCGAGATTTATGAATCTTTGTATAGTTAAACAAATTCATATAAGAAGAGATGAACTACACTAATTAAAATCATAATTAAACTTAAGCAATTGAAATCTAAATTAAACTAAATTATCTACTAAAGCAAGTAAATGGAACTAAGCAACAATGAAATTGAGAAACTATTTAATATATTCTAATAAAAGCACTTAATTCTACTCTAAATTAACTAAAATAAGACTAGATGTTAAAAAGCAAGATAATAACCCAACTAAAAAGACTATAAAAGAGGTTATAAAGTTAGAAACTACCATTTCTAAACTAGAATTTGTAAAGAGCTAAACTTGAAATCTAAATATATGTGGATTTTCGACAATAATAAAGAAAGCCTACTAAAATACAACTAGAAATCAATGCAAGGAATTGAAAATTCTTAACTATAAAACACTGAATGAACAAAAACCCTAATTTCTATATGAAAGCTTGAAATGAAAGCAAACAGATTTTCACTAATTTAAACTAGAAAGCAAGTAAAAGTTATATCTACTTGAAGCTAATGATGACTAACCCACTACATGTATGTAATCAAAATTTAAACTTGTTAGTAGAATTTAAAACTAGACCTGTATGGATAATTAAAGAGTTTTTATACCCACTTGCTTTCTAGTTAAGCTACTCTATTCTACCCCAAACTAACTAAAACTACTAACTACACTACTTTTCTCTATTACCTACTTTAAAGTAGCTTAAATAGTGGAGTATCATACAAGGAAAAATCAGAAATTGGCTGCTAGAGTATTACAGAATTGCCATTACTACTTGTGTTGGATGTGAGTCCTTGTTGCGATATGGAATAAATGAGATCGCGACATGAATCTCAGCTTACATTGACATATTTCCGTGGATGTCGCAATTTAGAATAGTATCACTCGGAAGTACCCCAATAGGTTTTTCATTATTCAACCTTGCCAATTGCCCTAATTGAATTTTCAAATTTCTCGTCGATGCTTTCAAATTCTCAAAACTTCTCCTATATTCTTCCTTTTCCCTTTCCAACTCTCTTCTACATCTATACAAATACTCCGCTTCTTTTTTCCAACCATCTTCACATACATTCTCTGTTGGAGCAAATTGGTCATTATACATAGGTTGAGGAAGAATTTGCATATTGGAAGAATTCCCTACCCCTCCATTTTGAAATCGACCACCAAGATTAATATGTCTTGGTTTGGACGATTCTATTTGATGTGGTAGTTGATAGGTTCTAGATAAGGAACTTGAAGCTTGATTGTATTGGAAATTTTGAGGTGGGGGATTTGGTTGATAAGGAGGATTGGATTGATTGTTGGTATTGCTCTATGAAAAATTAGGATGATTCCTCCAAGAGGGATTATATGTGTTCCCATAAACTCCGGATGGGATTCTTTGAAAAGATGATTGATTAGAAACATATTTGAGTTGCTCATTGGATTCATAAGGCATTTCACATTAGGGATTTGCATGACCAGTGACACAAAAAATACAGACCATGGGTTTGGGTTGGAGAAAAAGACGTTGCATTCACACTACTAGCTTTCCCTAAGTTTTCCAACACTTTTGCAACATTGTTCATCACATTCATGAACATACTTTGTTGTGCCAAACGAGCATCTTCCGTATTCAAATTCAACACTCCATTATGTGCATTAGCTTGATTGGCTTGGTGTTGAGCTACCGGTGGAGTCATTGGTTCATATAATAATGATTATAATGAACAGGGAAAGCTGTCTCTTATACACTTCCTAGATGTGCTAAGAACAGATATTACAGGATAGTGGATGCATCCACTATTGATTTTGTCTCTTGTGTCAACCCATTGTAGAAGGTTTGAATTTGAAGCCATAATGGAATCGCATGATGAGGACATTTCCTTAGCAAATCCTTGAACCTCTCCCAAGCCTCTCCTAAGCTCTCACCAACATCTTGCTTAAATGAGGTAATTTCAATATGCAATTTGGCTGTCCTTGAAGGTGGAAAATGCTTTGCCAAGAATTCTTGAGCAAGTTGATTCCAAGTGGTAAACGTCCCTTTGGGCAGATGTTGAGATTGCAGCCAAGATTGTACCCTATCCTTTAGAGGGAAAGGAAATACTCTCATTTTTACACAATCTGGGTGCAAATCATTGAATTTAAACGTGTCCAAAACCTCCTCAAAGTTCATTAGGTGTGTGTATGGATCTTCATTGGGACCACTCTTAAATATTTCATGAGCTTGTAGCATTTGTATCAAAGAGGGCTTAATCTCAAAATTGATTACTTGCACGGGCATGCGCGCAATGCTAGAATTTGCCCCATCAAAGCTTGGTATGGCATATTCCCTTAACGGCCTTCCAATCATATTCATGCCATCTGTCCCATTTCCATAACCACCCATTCCATGATTCCCTTCAACTTCTTCTTCATCATCATTCCCCATGTTCAAATTTCTTTGATTTTGATTAGCATTCGCCATTTCAATTCTTTCTTGCTCTTGTTGTACTCGTCTAAATTTCCGGATTTCCCTTAACTCTTTTTCTCTTTCTTCATCCAAGCAAATAAATAGACCTTGGGATATCTCTTCTTACCATGCACTACAAAAGCCAAATGAATTAGTCCATTCAAGTGCCAAGACAATTCAACAAAACAAACAACCAACATAAACGAATAAACAAAAATTTAAATACTTAATTAAACTAAAATGCTTAATCTACACGACTCGTAAAGCACTCAATATTGCCAAATACCAAGGACAATCCCCGACAACGGTGCCAAAAACTTGTCAAACCCTTAGGTAGAGGTCAAATTAAAGCAAACAAGTAATAATAAACCTCACAAAATCACGATACTCTGCCTCACTTCGCATGTCAAGGAGTTGGTACTACCCTCTCCTAAGGGTGTTATTGTTCCCACAAAGATTGTATGGCAAGCAAGTACCGAGATTTACGAATTTTTGTATAGTTAAACAAATTCAAATAAGAAGAGATGAACTACACTAACTAAAACCATAATTAAATTTAAGCAATTGAAATCTAAATTAAACTAAATTATCTACTAAAGCAAGTAAATGGAACTAACATGTAGCAACGATGAAATTCAGAAACTACTTAATCTATTCTAATAAAAGCAAGTAAATAAAAGCACTTAATTCTACTATAAATTAACTAAAATAGGGCTAGAATTAAAGAGCAAGTAGTAATTAACCCAGCTAAAAAGACTATAAAAAAGGTTATAAAGTTAGAAACTACCATTTTTAAACTAGAATTTGCAAAGAGATAAACTTGAAATTTAAATATTTTTGGATTTTTGACAATAATGAAAAAAGCCCACTAAAAATTAACTAGAAATCAATGCAAAGAATTGAAAATTCTTAACTAGAAAGCACTAAATCAACAAAAACCCTAATTTCTATATGAAAGCTTGAAATGAAAGCAAAGAGATTTTCACTAATTGAAACTAGAAAGTGTTGGTCCCAAAGCAACCTAAGAGGGGAGTGAATTAGGACTCAAAAATTACAAATAAGATTAATCTTATTTGAAAATTTTTTCACTAACAAATAATATAATGAAGATAGAATCAATGAAACCACATTAAGGAATGTAAAGAAAGTAAGAAAGGAGATTAAACAACTAATACTTCCAAGTTAACAAGTTTGAAGTATTAATCCACTAGAATGCTTCACAAACTTGATGAGCCAAAAATCTTTACAAAGTATGGCAATTCTTGCTCACACTAAAACTCTTTTATACACAGCCAAGTG
The DNA here is from genome assembly GCA_025175665.1 of Cinchona pubescens. Classification (NCBI taxonomy): domain Eukaryota; kingdom Viridiplantae; phylum Streptophyta; class Magnoliopsida; order Gentianales; family Rubiaceae; genus Cinchona; species Cinchona pubescens. The sequence goes on from JANKKI010000564.1 coordinate 215,854, forward strand.
TTTTACTCACAACCTCACTTTTGTACACTATTATCACTCCACTCAAAGTTTTGAATTGCACTCTAAGCTACACACTAATACAATATAGCATTATAGCTAATTTGCACTCAAATTGCTCTTTTCTAAGGCTTGTATTCAATGTATTAGATACGTCTTACAGAACAATAGAGCAGGTATTTATTGGAGCAATAAATTGTGGTTGTAACTACTTCCAAACGGCTCAATAATAAATGTACAAAAACTAGCCGTTAAGGTTTCGGATGTCCGAGATAAAGATGATGCGTTCCGACACAACATCGGATCTCAGTGTAGTTGGTGAAGGATATCGTTCTGATTTTTGACGGCCCTGCATGCATCCGTTTCATCGTCCATGCTGTCCGATCGGACGGTCCTGTTCGTCCGAAGAAAGCTTTGGTAGGAAAGTCGTATGCATCCGTTGAGGAGCATGAAGAAGTTTGCTTTCTGCCTGTCTATTCGGACGGTCCAATACAATCAAGCTTGAATCCTTATTGGACACTCCTGTTCTGATATACAAATGACATGTACGCACGGTGTACTGCGTTCGAACAACCTGTAATCCAGCAGAAAAGATACAAACCTGCACATTGATTTTAGAGTTTAGTGCATATGTCATCATCAAAATAAGGTTTGGGTAATATCAATCTCCCCCTTTTTGATAATGACAAACAATCATATAATAACCAATCATATAAAATGAACAGATATGAGTAATAGCACAACCAACAATTTTGCATTGCATATTTATTCATGCTTCCCCTTTTGACATCATCAAACAAAGCCCCCCTGGGAAAGTGCTTTCAAATAACCAACATGAACATCATCAAAGTGAAACCATGAACATCAACACCAATATCAACATCATCAAAATTAAGTCATGAAATATCTATTTCAATTCAAAATAATTCATAAAAACAAAATAATTTCAATTCCAACATCTATATCAAGTAATATCCAAAGTAATTCCAAAGCCAAGATACATATTAATGAATTAACAGAGAATCTAAGTCGAGTCATTTTTTTTCTTAGAGTGTTTTTCGATCTTGTGCTATTTGGAAGGGGCACCATCACCAGTAGCTTCACTATCATCATCTCCGTCATCATGTCGTTGCATGATAAAATTGAATGTATCGTCAATATCCTCGTCGTCACCCTCATCAGTATCAACAGCACCTTGATCATTGATGTCCTCGTCGTTGCCCTCACGATCATCCTTTTCTTCGGCATTGTCATTGTCATCACTTTCGGTAGAGGAGTCAAGGAGAAACTCTGATTGAATATTCGCAAATTGAACTTGAGCTGAAGCAGACATGCCTAAGCTGAGTGCCTCTTGAGGATCATCTGACGAGTTTCAAGTTGCTTTAACTTGTCGTTAGTGCGACGTTGAAAGGAGCTCACTTGAGTGCTCAAAGAACTGAGAAGGCTACAAATTTTTGAAAGTGAAGGTTCGGAGGAAGAAGGACGAGGATCATAGACTGGTGGAGGTGTTTGAGAAGGAAGGGAATGGGAAAGTGCCAGACCAGAGGTAGAGGCTTGGGATTTCGATCGTTCAATATCAAAGGCTGCTTTAGTTAACCATTGATCAATAAAATAACGGAAGCCCTTCCGCTCAATGTAGACTTGGTTGAAGTAGGGAGGGAATTATTTGTTTCCGCTGAAAGGTACTTTAAGATAATAAAATACTTTGGTGAGAAATTTTCCGAAAGGAACGTTTCAGCGAGTATCATTAAGAAAGAGTTCCCCAGGGAACAGAAAAGATACCCAAAATTAAGAGGAATCCCTTTGAAAACATAGTAAAACAGGTAAAGCTGCATTTTTTGGGGCTCGGTGCGATGCCCGTTAATTGGTAACAGACAAATTTGTGACAAGAGTCTATAAAATATTCATTTCAGGAGTGAGCAAAGTAGTCTTGGCTTCCAAGACCTATTTGAAATGAATGTTAAAAATTGCTCTAACCTCGTCAATATCAAATTGAGTGTTCAGAGCGGGCCATTTATCTAAAGAAAAGAAATAAGAAAATTCATTCAGGGATAAGACTTCATATTCAAAAATAGTATTGTTGATGTTGGAGGAAATTTCAAGATTTGTCTTGTTCACACGAGAAACTAATGTGCGAACAGTTGGGCCTTTCCTAAGATTGGTTGTGAATTGGATCACCATGTCATGATAACAGGTAAGTCAATGTGAACTAAGTGACCCCAATTTTGTTTTTCAAAAAAAGATTTGACAATTGGAAGATTGAATTCATCAAAAAGACTTTGAGAAGCAGGTCTTTGAACCATTCAGATGCCTTGGCATCTGATGAATTTTGGTAGGGGTGGATTTGTTGAAGCTTGAGGATTAGCGGATTATTCCTGATCATGTGAATAATTTCCTGTCTCTTATACACATCTAGACGAGTTGCTGTTGAATCTCATCCACGAGATCAAACCATTGTGAAATGAAGTTATATAAGAGAAAGAAAAAAAATGTAATTTTTTTGGGAAGTTGTTGGAAATTTGATGAAATTTGATGGTAGATTGATGAAATGGAGTGCAATACGGGTAATGAACGGTTTGGAAATGAAGATTCCTCAATCAATTTATCGAGAGAAGGAAAAAGTATGAGGAATTTTGAGGGAAAAGTTTTCACCAGAGGAGGGTTTGGGGTTTAGGGTGTGTCCGAAAGGGGGAAAATGAACGGTTTTTATCGAGCAGAGGGATTGTTCGGACGTCCGAATGATTTGTATGCGTCCGATCGAGCGTCCAAAAGCTGATGAACGGACAGCCAAAACTCAAGGCTAGTGCGTCTGATATTTTCTCGGATGATGAGAAGCGTTCGATAGGATTCCAATGGGAAAATGAATTAATGACAGCTGATTCGAACTTCATCTGTTCTGTCGGAACTGTTGTTCAGACGAGCATGTACGTCCGAACTAAGAAACTATGCCGATGTGAACTTTAAAATTCCCAAACGATTTCTGAGAGATTCAAAACGATCTAAGGCCAAGGGTTTAGTAAAAATGTCAGCCAGTTGATCTAAAGTAGACACAAAATCAACACATATTTCCTTTTTGCAAACAAAATCTCTATTAAAATGGTGCTTAACATCAATGTGTTTGGTTCTAGAGTGCATTACAGGATTTTTTGTGAGATTAATTATGCTAGTGTTGTCACACCTTATAGGCACACTATCAAAGATGACACCAAAATCTTTTAAAGTATGTTTCATCCATAGAAGTTGGGCACAACAATTTCCAGCAGCAATGTATTCGGCTTCAGTAGAAAGAGAAATAGAATTTTGTTTTTTGCTAAACCAAGACGCAAGACAATTACCCAGGAAATGACACATACCACAATGTAAAAATTGTTAGTACTTTTTCTATCAATTTTACACCCAGCAAAGTCAGTGTCAAAATAACTAATTAAATCAAATGTAGAGGATTTTGGATACCACAGACCAAAATCTATTGTGCCCTTTAAGTATCTAAAAATCCTTTTACAGCCATTAAGTGCGATTCTTTAGGGCAAAATTAGCACATAAACAAATAGCAAACATAATATCTGGTCTGCTAGTCGTTAAATAAAGTAGGCTTCCGATCATACCTCTATAGCATTTTGCATCAACAATATTACCTCATTCATACTTTATCAAGTTACGAAAATATTGGATAAGATTTGAAACTTGTCTTGACTTCCATTCCGGATCGTTTGAGTAGCTCTTTTGTGTACTTGATTTGTGTAATAAGCGTCCCTTCCTTAGTTTGGTGAACTTGTAGTCCAAGGAAAAATTGTAACTTTTCCATAAGACTCAACTCAAACTCTTTTTGCATCAAGTACGAGAAATTCTTGCACAAGCTTTCATTAATTGGAGCCGCTCCAAAAATAAAATCATCAATGTAAATTTGAACAATTAACAAACCATTGGAATTCATTTTGGTAAAAAGAGTGGTGTCAACGATACCTCTTTTAAATCCATTTTCAATCAAGAAACTACTTAGTCTTTCATACCAAGCTCTCGGAGCATGTTTCAAACCATATAAGGCTTTAGAGAGTTTGAAAACATGATTTGGAAAATTTTTATTTTCAAAGCCGGGAAGTTGTTCAACGAAAATTTCTTGATCAATAAAACCTTTAAAAAGGCACTTTTGACATCCATTTGAAATAATTTGAAATCATTAAAACATGCATATGCGAGAAGCATGCGAATGGATTCTAATATAGCAACGGGTGCAAAAGTTTCATCAAAGTCAATACCTTCATCTTGAGCATAACCTTTTGCAACAAGTCTAACTTTGTTCCTTATGATTTCACCTTTATCATTTAATTTGTTTCTAAAAATCCATTTTGTTCCAATTACGGGATGAATTGATGGTCTACATCCAACTAAGGTCCATACGTTATTTTTCTCAAATTGACTAAGTTCATCTTGCATGGCAATGACCCAAGATTCATCATTTAAAGCATCATCTAAATGTTTAGGTTCAATGTGAGAAAGTAATGCACAATTACTATTCAAAGGTTTATGAGATCGAATTGTTACCCCATCGGATAGATCACCTATGATCAAATCTTGAGGGTGACTAGAGACAAATCTCCATGCTTTTGAAAGATCTTTTAGAATATCCTCGTTCTTTTCTTCTTGATCATCTACTTGATGGTTGTTGACATCATTGTTTGATGTGATCTCTTGATGATCTTCATGGATAGTGAGCTTCTCTAGCTCATTTTGAGTACCTACATCTTCATCTTCACATATTTTTTGAGATAACATCATTAGCTTCATCAAATGTAACATGTACAACTTCTTCAATCAAAAGCGTTCTTTTATTGTATACATGGTATGCTTTCTTGTCACTAGAATATCCTAGAAAAATTCCTTCCATCTGATTTTTTGTCAAATTTACCAAGATTTTCTTTGATTTTTAAAATAAAACATTTGCAACCAAAAACTTTAAAATAGCTCACAACGGGTTTTTTACAAAATAGGAGTTCATAAGAAGTTTTGTTTAAAATGGACCTCAACAAAACTCGATTCATGACATAACAAGCCGTGTTAACGGTTTCGGCCCAAAAATATTGTGGTAAATTGCATTCACTAATCATAGTTCTAGCGGTTTCTTGAAGAGTTCTATTTTTCCTTTCAACAACACCATTTTGTTGAGGGACTCTAACAACCGAAAATTAATGTAAAATACCGTTGTAATCACAAAATTCGGGAAAGCCTCCAAATTTAAATTCGGCACCATTGTCACTTATTAATTGAGTGATCTTTAAATTCAACAAATTTTGAATTTTGGAAAATAATTTTACAAATTTTTCAAAAGCTTCATTTTTGTGAACAAGGAATAATACCCAAATAGGAAAAGACTTAGGTAGACCTGGTCACATATAGCCCCACTTGTAGACCCTGTAGTGTAGATTAAATGTAGATGAAATCTGTGACATACAGATAAGCAAGATTCTATAAGATTTAATCTTGACCGCGAGGTCTACAGGTGGGGCTCAAGACCGGGTTTATGGTAGTATTTTCCACCCAAGTATACCTAGAATAGTCATCCACAATCACAAAAGCATATTTACAACCACCAAGACTAGCATGTTGAGTTGGTTCAAACAAGTCTAAGTGCAACAATTATAAAGGTTTAGAAGTAGACACATAATTCTTTGGTTTAAAGGAAACTTTAACTTGTTTACCGAATTGGCATGCATCACAAATTTTATTTTTCAAAAACTTTAGTTTTGGCAAACTTCTTACCAATTTCTTCTTAGCAAGTTTTTCAATTAAATCCATATTAAAATGACAAAGTCTTCTATGCCAAAGCCAAGGATCATCTATGAAAGTGGTGAGACATTTTACATTGCTATTACTAATTTTGTCAAGGTGAACTTCACATAAACATCATTGTGCCTAGCACCTTTAAATAAAACAACATGATTTTTATCAAGAATAAGACATTCATGCTTGGTAAATAACACATATAATTTTTTATCACAAAGTTGACTTACTCTCAATAAATTGTAGTTCAAATTATCAACAAGAAACACATTCTTTATCAAGGTTTCACCATTTTTACCTACATCACCAATGCCGATTGATTTTGCTTTATTGTTATCCCCAAATGTTACTTTTCCACTGTTTTTGGATTTGAGGTTTGTGAAGAGAAGAAGCATCACCCGTCATGTGTCTTGAGCATCCACTATTTATGAACCACTTAGCATTGTTGGTGATGTTAAGTACCTACACAACAAATCAATTGATAACTTTTGGTACCCATATTTTCTTGGGTCCATTAGCGTTAGTGAAGTTGCTATTGATCCATACAGCTTTCATTCCAAGTTTCTCATTTTTCTTGACATAGCACATATTCTTGACATGTCCATGTTGTTGGCACTACTTACAAATAATATTTTTATTTCCATATAAAGAGGATTTTGATTTTACAAAACATAAGTCATCCCTTCTAAACATGACAAAATTTTTGTTGATCAATACATTTCTATTTATTTTCAAATCAACAAGATTTTCTCTTTTTCTAGTCAAGAAAACATTCAAATCATCCAATATTTTCTTTAAGGAGGCTTGTTCTTCCTTGACCTTTCACATGCATTCTTTTCTTCAAGTCACTATTTTCTTGTGATAACCTATTATTTTCATTCACAAGTTTAGAGTTAGCATTCAATAAAGCATTTGATTTCTTTACTAACTCCTTATTTCTGGCATATGATTCCTTTAAGCTATCATGCAATTTTAAAATGAAAGTTTCAAGGTCATTATCATCATTGGAGTCATAGTTAAATTTACCCTATCATCTCCAATGGCCGTAAAGGCCATTTGTGCCGACTCCATTTCTTCTTCAACTTCTTATTCGGAATTGCAATCTTCCCATGTGGAAATTTGAAAGTTGTTGAAGCAGGGCTTTCTTCCTTCATTCTTTTTCTTGCAAAGACACTCATTTGTAAAGTGTCTGGGTTGACCGCATTCAAAGCACTTTTTATTTTTCTTCTTCATTTCTAGCTTAGTCTTCCCTTTGAAATTATTTGAATTGGTAGCTCCACCTCTTCTCATTCTCCGTTTGTTGATGTAATGTTTAAGAAATCCTTTGGTGATGAGTGCAAGATCTCCTTCATCAAGATCTTCGTCTTCTAAATTGATGGAGCAATTTTTATCATCTTCTTGAGAGGTCTTTAATGCTAATGCTCCTTTTTGGTCAGAAGCTGTCTTCATCATCCACCACTTTGGCCTTCAACTTCAATTCATAAGAAGTAAGAGAGTTGATTAGCGATCAATAGGCATAGAATTTAAATTCTTAGCCTCCTCTATAGAGATTGTTTTGCCCTCCCATTCTTTGGATAGAGCATTCAAGATTTTTCTATTTTGTTCACCCAAAGAATACTCCTGTATTACCCAAGGCTTCAAGATCCTTAATGATGTCATTGAACCTACAATACATTTTGTCAATATTTTCATGTGGTTCCATCTTGAAGGACTCATACTTGGTGACAAGTAAGAATTTCTTTTGCTCTCGAACATCGTCGCTCCCTTCATGAATTTCTTCAATTTATCCAAAATTTCTTTAGTGGAAATGCATCCCTTGACATGAGTTGATTCATTTGCATCCAAGACATTGTATAGCACATTCATAGCTTTTGCATTTAAAGTCAATAGATTGCAAAAATATTTTCATTCTATCTCTTCAACTAATAAAATTTGCTCCATTGAACATGGGAGGCCTAGAATGGATTGACCCTAAAAAAATAGAACATTGTTGGTTGCCATAATAGATCTTTTCTCGAAAGTAATTTAAGCAATAAAATGAAACCAAGCTCTGATACCAATTGTTGGTCCCAAAGCAACCTAAGAGGGAGGGTGAATTTGGTTTCAAATAATATAATGAAGATAGAATTTCTCTTATGAAACTTAAGGAATGAAAATAAAGTAAGAAAGGAGATTAAACAACCAATACTTCCAAGTTAACAAGCTTGAAGTATTAATCCACTAGAATACTTCACAAACTTGATGAGCCAATAATCTTTACAAAGTCGGGCAATTCTTGCTCACACTAAAACTCTTTTAGTTGAGCTAAGAATTTTACTCACAACCTCACTTTTGTACAAGATTATCACTCCACTCAAAATTTTAAATTGCACTCTAAGCTACACACTAATACAATATAGCACTATAGCCAATTTGCACTCAAATTGCTCTTTTCTAAGGCTTGTATTCAATGTATTAGATACATCTTACAGAACAATAGAGCAGGTATTTATTGGAGTAATAAATTGTGGTTGTAACTACTTCCAAACGGCTCAATAATAAATGCACAAAAACTAGCCGTTAAGGTTTCGGACGTCCGAGATAAAGATGATGCGTCTGACACAACGTCTGATCTCAGTGCAGTTACTGAAGGATATCGTTCGGAAGACCGTGCATGCTCCGTTTCATCGTCCGGGCTGAGTTTCAGATGGTGCTGTTCGTCCGGAGAAAGCTTTGTTCGGATAGTTGTATGCGTCCGTTGAGGAGCATGAAGATGTTTGCTTTCTGCCTGTCTGTTCGGATGGTGAGATGTGTCCGAGTGAATCTGTATCGGACACTCCTGTTCGTCTGAGAAAAATGGCATAGTTCAGACGGTGTACTGCTTCCGAACAACTTGTTTCTAGCAGAAAAAATAGCAGACTTGCACAGCTTGTTTTCAGAGTTTAGTGCATATGTCATCATCAAATTAAGGTTTGGGAAATATACGAAAGAAAGTAAAAATTATATCTACTTGAAACTAATTATTAACCCTCTACGACTATGTAATCAAAATTTAAACTTGCAAGGAATTTGAAGCTAGATCGAATGGATAAGTAAAGAGAACTTGATTTCAAATATAACTTGAGAGTTAAGCTACTCTATTCTTCCCAGAACTAACTAGAATTACTTTATACCTGTCTCTTATATGTGTATAAGGAGATGTGTAAAAGTATGATGACACATTGGGATATACACATCTGTGATGTGTAATTATACACAGCGATCTCTCTTATACACATCTAGAAATGTATAAGAGACAGGCTAGATTGAATTTTAGTGCAATAACTTAATGCAATTCTAGCTTCCATCCTCTAATTTAGACTGCATAATAGCATTTAAACTAGGTAATTAATTTAGTTAAAATTCTAATCAAGACTTATCATATTTAACAATAACAAAAATATAAACACATATTAAAAAAATTAACTATCTTCAATTAATTAACCAATATTCAGAATTTAAACTATCAAAATACCATAATTTAGAGTAAAATTACTCTAGGGTTATGTTTACTAGAGTTATCAGCCTTGAAGTCCCTAAGACTCTTTACATGTATGGGCTTTGTCAGCATCCATATCCAGGTGCCTCATCGCCACTGAAGGCTGTAGTAATCTTGGGATTCTAGAACCATATATATTTAAAAGGTCCGCGTAGTGGCAAATATTGAGACTAGCCCAGATGTTCTTGTGAAGCTTTGCTTGCCGGTGTTGCAGTTTGATTTCTAGGTGTGAATAGGCTTTCTTCAAGAAAAATGAAGATGTCATTCTTCAGAGTCTAGTCCTTCAGGCCCTTATTTTCTTCATTTTCAAGGTATAGCATGTAGGAGCTATTTTCACCAGGGTTGTAGAGGATAATAGAAGGGAGGGATCCTACCCTTTATAATGTTGGGCTTGCCATATTTTAAATTAGAGGTCATTCTTCAGAGTCTAGTCAGGCCCTTATTTTCTTCATTTTCAAGGTATAGCATGTAGGAGCTATTTTCACCAGGGTTGTAGAGGATAATAGAAGGGAGGGATCCTACCCTTTATAATGAAGTGTTGGGCTTGCCATATTTTAAATTAGAGTACCAGCTGTGCTGGCTTCCTATGAACTCTTTCCAGTGCTTTAGGTACTGTGGGGCGACGTCATCTGTGACGTTATACAGGGTCTCGTCATCATGATGACGTAGGTCAACATGGCCGGCATAGTAGTTGTGGTGACGTAAGCTGAGTGCTCAGAAAGTTTTGCCTGTTCTGGATGGGCTTTCGATGGCGTTCCGGTTGCACCGATTTCTCATGGGTTAGACAGGCCTCAATAATGGCCAAATCTGAGTTCTGCTAATGTCCATAAGTTTGTCCTTAGTGTAGGATAGTTAGTTGGAAATTATGTAATTGGTGGCCCTTGGTGGGTCAAGATATTTGTAATTCATCAGTTGACAAAAAGATAGTTAAGAATAATAAAAAGTTTATTGAAAATTAACATGTTGCCTTGTACATTGAGAAAAAGCTACGACGTGGTAACTACTAATAACATACTCAATAGCTTTAACGTATAAATCAACACTAATTATTCCTAGCTTGTTATTTAGGAATTTGATTACAAAATGGTTGAATCTTATGGATATCTTGGAAGGGTTCTTGATCCACGGGTTGATCCATATATGCTATATATAGAAGAAACTGGCAAGCTTTAGCTTTTGCGAGTGTTGTAATTCAATAGGAGCTGGACATCCATAATCCAGTTCTGTTGGACCTTGAAGGCCTTGAGGATCTTCACATGTATGGGATTTGTCAGCATCCATATCCAAGAGCTTCACCGACACTGAAGGCTATAGTAATCTTGGGATTCTAGAACCATCTATATTTAAAAAGTCTGCGCAGCGGCAAATATTGAGACTAGCCTGCTTGTTCTTGCATCGCTTTGATTGCCGGTGTTGCAGTTTGATTTTTGGGTGTGAATAGGCTTTCTTCAAGGAAAATGAAGGTGGCATTATTCAAAGTTCAGTCCTTCAGGCCCTTATTTGCTTTTTGTTATATTGTCTATAGTGTGTACCTGCTCTTGCCACCCTGGATGAGGATAATACCATCGATGTCATTTATGACATTATACAGGGCCTCGTCATCATGATGATGTAGGTCAACATGGCCAGCATAGTAGTTGTGACGTCTTAAGCTACGTGCTAAGAAAATTTTGCCTATTCTGGATGGGCCTTCGATGATAAGGCTCTTCGGCCTGTGCAGTCTCAGCTAATTTTTATTAATTTCTTTTAATTCTGTTATATTATAAATTGAGGAAAACCATTTTCTAAAATTTTTATATTTTTAGGATTAATTTGTTTTAATATGCCGCCATATCCTATATTAGAAGCATCTGTCTCCACAAAAATTGTATCCAAAATTATTTGAAAAGATAAACAAGGCTAATGATTCAAGTTTTCAAATCCATGCCTTATACACATCTACTGTGGGTACCCTAAGAGACAGAGTAAATATTATGGGTCAGGCACAGGAATAGCTTTTCTCAGACGGAACAAATTGGCTATAGTGCTAGATCCGTCTTTGTAGAATTCTGTGCAACCCATAACATAATTTGGTGGTCGAGCAGTGAACAGGATCCTTAAGTTTCATAAGGGCCTCTTCTTTGGGTATGGACCAGTAGGGATACGTAAGGAAGAGGTTCTTATTTTGTAGATAGAAAGAAAGATTGTATAAGAGATTTTTGTAAATATGTTAGTCCTTAGTAGATCCATCCCAAACTCTGTCTCTTATATAAGGAGGGAGATAGGGCCTTAAACAGTCCATGATGCACTGATTATTGTATAAGAGAGAGGTACATAAGTCTTCAGGGTTTAGATACTCTGGGTCCTTATCTGGAATTATACGCATCTCTGTAGCCCAGGATCAATCTGAAAATTCCCCATCATATTGTACAACCACAACTTAATCAAATGACCATGATGGTCATTAGATCCCTGGCCCAAAGAAGGTATGAGTACATAAGTCTTCTAGGGTTCGAAAATACATTGGGTTTTTGTTGGTTCCTATCAGTACCCATCGCCTCGTCAAACATCCCGCAATCAGGCATACTTGACCTCTGTGAACGACGAACAGCCTTACACCTAAACAATGGCCATGGAGAGGCCGAGCGACCACCCGGGGACAAGTTTCACCTCATCAAAGTTCAAAAAAGAGTATCCAGACATAATTCTTCCTGCCAAAAGAAGAGTCAGATCTGATCCTACTAGAGTCCATAGCCCAAAAACCCTAGATCTATGGGTACTCGGCCCAAAAGTTGAAATGCTATTTATAGATACACCATCTTATCACCCAACTTTTACCATTTATACTTTGACCTACTCTTTCCCTCTCTTCCACGTATAGTACCCAATTTAATTGCACTTTCAGTCCTTCCTCTTATAAACAGTTCCCATGTCCTTCAGGCCCTTAATTTCTTTCTTTTCAAGGTATAGCATGTAGGAGCTGTTGTCACCAGGGTTGAAGAGGATAATAGAAGGGATCCCGCCCTTTATAATGCGAGGCTTGCCATATTTTAAATTAGAGTACCAGCTATGTGACTTTCTATGAACTCTTTCCAGTGCTTTAGGTACTGTGGGGTGATGTTATTTATGATGTTAGACAGGGCCTTGTCATTATGATGAAGCGAGTCAACATGGTCGGCATAGTAGTTGTGGCGTTCTAAGCTGCGCGCCCAAAAGTTTTGCCTATTCTGGATGGGCCTTCGATGATGAGGGTATTGGGCCTGTGCGGTCTCAATTGGGCCTCTTTAATGTTGTTTTACACCCATTCTTGTAATTCATCTGGAAGTTGATAAGAGACAGGCCATACCTACCTGTCTCCTGTCTAACCCCTATCCTATAAAAGAAGATCATTGTGATAATTAATCTTCTCGTAATTTAAAATGAAAGATTTAATAACAAAAGTTTTTATTATATCTAGGGCTTCTTTTTTATTACCTTCATTAAGAGCAGATGCGTATAATTCTTTATCTCCCTTTGTTCTGCTGTCTATGAGCAGTTTTCCTCTTCATAGTAATCGCCGTACTTTGCTATGTATTATTTCATAGTTGGGGCATTTTTAGCTCCTTGGATATTTGGGTGACAAATTGTAGAGCTTTTGGAATGGGTCAGGTTGAATAACCTTTGATTCTGAGTTTCAAATTTATACAGGAATTCAAGGAGACAGTGAAAGTACGGAGCGCCGTCTTCATGGAATTCCTATGCAACCCTAATACATAATCTTGGTGGTGTATACACATCTAGATGCTTTAAGAGAGGGCTTCTTCTTTGGGTCATGGAGCAGAGGGGATAATTGAAGAAGATGTTCTTATTTTGCATATGGAAGAAGGATTGCGCGACATTTTTGTAAATATGTCGGTCCTCAGTGGAAGGAGTCCTCCCGAACTCGATGCCCTATATAAGGAGAGAAGGAGGGACTTAAACAGTGCAGGAGAAAAGGGGCATTATAATATTAATATGTCCCTTTTCCCGCCGCATGTGAGTAGCTGATTGGTGAAGAAGGTGAATAATGGATTCCACGTGTCAGTTCCTGATTGATATGGGATGTGTAATGACCATTTTGCCCTCCACAAAAATTTCACTGTGGCGCAAATAGTGGGTACTATATGTGAGAGGGACTTAGGGACTTTCCTGTAGTGGATAGGGAGTTAGTTGGGACTATAGCTTTTGGCAGGACAGTTTGAAATTTTAAATAAAGGTTGTTGGGCCATGATGTGACTTAAAGCTGGTATCATTTTTGTGTCCTTTTGCAGGCCTATTGTCCTTTTTTAGGGTGTAATGATGGCTTTCTAGAAGTTTCAACATGTTCGTAGTATGGGTAATATGTGAGCTGGCATACATTTGGACCATACAACTGGGTCTTTGTCCGCCGATAGATCAAGCTATTTACTTGGAGAGGAGGGTATTAACAGTGTTTCCTGGAGGCATGGATTTGAATTTTTTGGGCATTCTTGGAAGTTGCTAGGGGGTGTGGGAGGCTTCAGTTGACTGTTACTCTTATTGGTAGAGTTTACGATGTTCGTGATCTTTTGAGAGAGAATACTATGTCTATGATGGAAGCAGGACCACTCTTGTTGGTGGCCTGGATTAATTTTCTTCAGTCAGAAACCAGGCAATTAGTTTCAGCCTTATCTGCATCTTCGCGGGTTAATCGTGTTCAAGCTACACTGGTTTCTCATGGGTTAGACAGGCCTCAATAATGGTCAAACCTGAGTTTTGTTAATGTCCATAAGTTAGTCCTTAAAGTAGGATAGTTAGTTGGGAATTATGTAATTGGTGGCCTTTGGTCGGCTAGGATATTTGTCAGTTGACAAAAAGACAGTTAAGAATGAGGCGACGGGTACAGATAAGGACCCAGAGTATCTAAACCCTAGAAGACTTATGTACACATGCCTTCTTTGGGCCAGGGATCTAATGACCGTCATGGTCATTTGATTAAGCTGTGGTCGTACATTGTTCTGCATCTATTTTTGTAATTCATCTAGGAGTTAATATTTTATAGGGAATGGGTTTTCGTATTGGAATACTAGAGATGGTTTAAAAAGAAGATTAAAGTGATAATTAATTTTCTCCTACTTTAAAATGAAAGATTTATGATCAGAAGTTTTTATAATATCTAGGGCTTCTTGTTTATGACATGATGAGCAGATGCGTATAATTCCTTATCTCCCTTTGTTCTGTTGCTTGTGAAGTTTCTCTCTTACAATAATCGCCGTACTTTGCTATGTATTCTTTCATCACTGCGACATTTTCAACCCCTTGGATATTTGGGTGACATAATTGCAGAATTTAAATTAAGAGACACGAATAGCCTTAAATTCTGGATTTTGAATTTATCGGAAATGTAAGGAGACAGTTTTTTGGGAGAACCATTTTCGTAGAATTCCTGTGCAACCCTGATATAATTTGGTGGTCGAGCAGTGAATAGGATTTTAAGTTTCGGGAGGGCTTCCACCACTAAGGACCAACATATTTACAAAAATTCCACACAAACCTTCTTTCCGTCTGCTAAATGAGAATATCTTCGATATCTCATTTATCCCCATTGCTCCATACCCAAAAAAGAAGCCCTCCCAAAACTTAAAACAAATGTCGCCCCAAGCTGCGTGCCTAGGAAATTTTACCTATTCTGAGACAGGCCTTCGATGATAGGCTTTCTTCAAGGAAAATGAATGTGGCATTCTTCAGAGTCCAATCCTTCAGGGCCCAACAGCTGTCTCTTATACACATCTAGATGTGTATAACTTTGGTGTCGAAGCAAAGTGAAGCAAGAACAATGAGCTAGTTGTAAGGCTGTTCGCCCATCCAGAATAGGTAAAATTTCCTAGGCACGCAGCTTGGGGCGACATTTGTTTTAAGTTTTGGGAGGGCTTCTTTTATGGGATGCTGACAAATCCCATATAAATCTGATCCTCAAGGCCTTCAAGGCCTAATAGAACTGGATTATAAATTTCCAATTCCTAATGAATTACAACACTCGTAAAGAGTTGAAGGTGACCAGTTTCTTCTATACGTGGCGTATATGGATCAGCCCGAGGATCCAGAACCCCTCCAAGATAACCATGAGATTCCACAATTTTGTATTCAAATTCCTAAATAACCTAGGAATAATCAGTGTTGATTTATATGTTAAAGCTATTGAGTATGTTATTAGCGGTTACTGCTTTGAAACTTCTTCTCAATGTACAAGCTGTCTCTTATACACATCTAGATGTGTATAAGAGACAGGCCCTTGGTAGGTTAGGATGAATTGTAAATCAAAAGTTAACCTAGATAGCCATCTGTTACATTCCTCCCTTCTAGATATCCTACTCTGAGTAATTCCCAACTAACTATAAAACTCTAAGGACTAACTTACAGACATTAGCAGAATTCGGGTTTTACCATTATTGAGGTGTATAAGAGACAGCTCATGGGAAACTGGTACAAACGCGATTAACCCACAATGCTGTAGGTATGGCTGAAAATAAATGCCTATTTTTGACTGAAACAAATTAATCCAGGCCACCAGTCAGTGTGGTCCTATTTCCATCACATGCATAGTAATCTCTCCTCCCTAGCATCTTCTAAGAATGCCTTCGAAATTCAAATATGGAGTTTAATACCCTAGGAAACACTGTTAATTCCCTCATTTCCAAGTAAATAACTTGATCCAATGGCGTACAGAGACCCATCTGGATGGTCCAAATGTATGCCAGCTCACATATTCCTCGTACCATGGATATGTTGAAACTTCTTGAAAGCCATCATTACTCCCGACTTTAAGTACAACAGGCCTGCAAAAGGACAAAAAAAAGACAGTAGTTTTACGTCATATCATGGCCCTAGCCTTTAAGCTTTTTAACACATCTTGCCAAAAGCTACATCCCACCGACTCCTATCTGCTACAGAAGTCCCTCCGTCCCTGTCTCTTATACCCACTATTTGTGCCACATTGAAATTTCGTGGAGGGCAAAATGGTCATTACACATCCCTACATCAACCAAGAACTGACACGTGGACAAGAATCCATTGACCCTCTCCACCAATCAATTGCTGACACGTAGCGGGAAAAGGGGCATTACATATATATATATATATATATATATATATATATATATATATATGTATGGAAACACACTTAAAGGAGTTAAATCATACAAAACTTGTTGAGCATTTGCTTGAATTTGTGTGCTTTTTCCCACATCATATAAGTCTAAGTCTATAAGACACCTGATTCATATATCTAAAAGATGCATGATTATCAATTTATCATATATGCTATGTCAAGAAGCAGATAGTGTTAAGATCGACAAACCATATTGAAAGAAAAAAAAGAGTTAATATTCCGAACAATTAAGAAAAAGTATTCATTACCATTGAGAAAATTAAAAAAATAAATTAAATTAGAAAATATTATTATTGTTATTCTAATTTTGATAATAAAGTTGAATGTTTGATTAAATATTCAAATGAATAACTTCAACTTACTTGAATGCAATCTATTTTACGTATATCTATGTATATATGTACATATACATATACATATATATATGTATATTCATATATCTATATATGTATGTATATGTATATCTATATCTATATATATATATCTATATATATATATATATGTATGTATGTATATCTACATACATATACATATATATGTATGTATATGTATATATACATACATATATATACATATACACACATATATATATATACACACACATACATACACATATATATCTACATAAACACGTGATATACATACACACACATACATACGTGTGTGTGTGAATATATATATATATATATATCTGTGTGTTTGTATTCTATCATTTGTGGCAAAGTTAGCTAAGGATAATTAGTAGATTAATGGATGTTAGATTTCACCCAATTAATTTTCAAATCTTCTTTATAACTAAGTAGTCAAATTCTTTATTATTTATATATTCTCATTTGAGTTATTTTCATTTAATGATATAAAAGAGTAACTTCACAAATGCTGTAATTTATATAATTGTAAAATTCCATGATAACGCTCTACAAGTTTAAACAATAACTTTCAATTAGTTTAAATTCAACACAATAATTTGAAATTTCAAATTAATTTTGTTTGAAATTAAGTAAATAAATATATGAAAATACTATTACTACTACATATTAATCAAATAAATACACTATTCAATGAACATGTTAAAATATAGTTCCTTAATTATGCTTTTTGTCTAAATTACATTCATGTTTTGATTAATTAAATACTTCAAGAGTTTTTATCTGTTAAAAGCTAATGTATCAATTGATAAAAATCAAAACTTGATGTGGTCAATTTCAAATAAATCAAAAGTTGGTATACTTAGTTACCAACAAATCAAAAGTTAATTCACCGAAATGAAATATATTTCGACACCAAAGCTAAATATTTTCAGTTCACAAACAGCTAATAAGTTAATGATTAACATAGAATGAATCCATACAACAAATATACATATCACCACAAGAACTAAATATTTTGAGCTTTTACTACTTATTATACTAACACTAAATATCACAATCCAATTTCTAAAAAACACAAGGTATAACATTACAAAAGCCAGATTTGTCACTAAAGCAAATGACACACAAACTAGAATTTTAACATGTTCAAAATCTTCCAGTACCATCATAGAAATATCTGCTGGAGCCTCGCTTCACCCTATATCTAGTGCATCCACAAATAATTGTACAGCTCTGTCACCCCTTGCTAGCCTCATTACTTGCATTGGAGAAATTCTACAACCCTGTCACACCTTGCCATATTTGAGTTAAACAACTAGGCATAAATTCAACGAACCTAATAACCAAAATTTTGCCTATGATCAACAACATTACTCACTGACTGTCCGAGAATTAAAAAGTCACTTGGAACTACAGAATAGAAGTAGTAAATATTAGATTAGATCCCAAATCAAGAGTGGGTCATCACATGGTAAATACTACTAATTACATAGTAACGTAAGAAACAAACACGAAACGCCCTGTAGCTTACTAGACTTTTCACTTCGAGTATACAACATGGATATTTACTTAATAAGTTCATAATTGTGCTATATTTTATGTGTTATTTACTACATTTTATGTATTGTAAGCATGATTTGAGTTAAAAGTGAGCTTAATTTGGTTATTTTTAGTTTTTACAAGGTTGTAGTGAAAAAGGATTGAAAAAGATGAAAGAAAATTCCAAGGACGAATTGTGCACGAGTATGGAGCTAACTTGGCGGTATTTTGTATTTTAAGCACAACATTCAAGTCCAAGCTCTAATTGATTTGATTCAAGATGTGTTAAAAAGCTTAGTACTAGAGCTACAATTTTTGTGTTTTACATGTTTTCAAATTAGTCCTGCATTAAGATCAAAATCAAAATCGAAGGCGAAGTGCAGGACCGAAAATAAAAAATTACGTAACCCTTAGCAGATTCTTTACACAGTGCTGTCTCTTATACACATCCAAGATGTGTATAGCACAGGTACATGCGCACTGTATAAGCTACGCACGTGCACGTGAACTGTTTATACCCTCAGAAGGGTTACGTAATTTTTTATTTTCGGCAGATTTCTTCGTTCGGTTGAACTCTTTTTCAGCTGATTACACAGTCTTATCCTAGGATAGGGATTGTAACCTTAATACACTATAAATACCCCATGTAGGATGAATAGACGAGAGGACATTCGTTTCTTTAGTTTTATCGTTAGTCTTTCAACAGTAATTATTGTGTGTTCTTCCATGGCGCTTAGTGCCTAAAACCCTCTTTTTGGTTAAGGGAATTGAAGCCATGGTTTGTTCTATTAAAATGTGAGACCTCTATACTTAAATTTATTCATTTTTATATCAAGTATTGATTATTAGCAGTTCATTAATTTTATGATTGTTCTTTTTAATAGGCTTGTTGTAGAATACCGAGTAATTGGAATTAATCTAAAGGTAGATTATTTTTAACCGCATGTGTTTAATTCAATCTGTGAAGCAACTAAGTTAATGATTGCTCGATTAGCGTTGTTGAATTTATAGAAAATAATCAACTAATTAATTAACATAGCCACGTGTGTTTATATTTAATTAGCCTAATTGTTCTTGTTGATTTTAATGCTTCTATTAAATAATCTTTGGTACGTGTCTTGATTAATTTAATAGTTAGGGCTAATTGGATCACGTGTTAAAAATTAACCAACATTAGGAAAGAAATAAGAATCAACCTTGAATTGGAATTCGGGTTAATTCTCCAACTAGTGCTTGGTCTGAAAATTTCGTTATCTTTTGGTGTCGATGATCAATTGATAGAATTCCGTGGTGGATGTGACCGAAACCAAGATCCGTCTTTATTGAAATCTCTTAAATTTTAATTCCTGCTTTAGGCTTTAGTTTAAATTTATTCAAAAACTCTTTTTTTTCCTTTTAAGCACAAGAATATACCGCATTCTCTATGGAACGGCTCGGACTCACCGCTGCTACATTATTAAGAGTGAAATTGATTAGTTTTTAGGTGCCTACGACAACATATTGCTAGAGAATGGTTTGATTTATTTTTGTTCCATTAATTTCTATTTTTATTTTCTTTTATTTTGTTATTATTTCTTTCTCTAATTATGTATGCCAGTAACACGATCTACTGGACAAGTTGAATTCCAATTGGATCCAGAAATTTAGAAAACACTATGAAAATTAGGGAAGGAGTTAAGGGAAAGACAACTAAGAGAAGATCAACTCTTTAACTTCATTTTTGTTGACAATCAAGAAACACCTAGGAGAAACGAGTATGGTGCAAAGAACTCTTAAAGAACTAGCAGGGCCCATTTTAAATCAACAACCTCTATGTATTACATATCCTAAGTTAGATGCAAATTTTACTTTTGAATTAAAATTTGGACTAATCCATTTATTGCCTTCTTTTTAGGGTTTACCAGGTGAAGATCCGAATAAGCATCTTAAGGAGTTTCATGTAGTTTGTACAGTATGAGACCCACTGGGGTTTCTGAGGAGCATATTAAGCTGAAGGCATTCCCGTTCTCACTCAAGGATGAGGCAAAGGACTGGCAATGTTCGATTTACCATCGGGTAGCATTACAACATGGGAACAAATGAATTTATTGTTCATGGTAAAATATTTCTTAGCACCCCGAACTGCAAATATCCGGAAAGAAATTTGTGGTATAGGGCAGTTCAATGGCGAGTCCTTGTACAAGTATTGGGAACGTTTAAAGAAACTATGTGCAAGCTGTCCTCACCATGAGATAAGTGAATCCTTATTAATTCAATACTTTTATGAAGGTGTGCTGCCAAATGAGAGGAATATGATCAATGACGCTAGTAGAGTGGCATTAGATAATTTGACTATTGATGTTGCCTGTAAGCTCATATCAAACATGGCAAGATGTTCTCAAAAGTTTGGGGTGCGCCCTGGAATATCTATCTGTTAATTATACACATCTAGATGTGTATAAGAGACAGAAGTTAGACTGGTAATGTGTGTGTGTCATTTGGCATAAGGAAGCTGTGCAAAGCTGTGCAACCCATGCAACCTGAAGAATTTGCTCAAACGAGGGACATCCAACGATGTGTCCCATAACCAAATTAAGCTCAGGAGTAGATAAACGCTACTAAAAGATTCCCAAGGCAACCAAGAGAAAATCATGATTCGTATTCTCACATGTTTAATCCTGGGTGGAGGGATCATCCTAATTTGAGATATAGGAATTCGGCATAGCAACAGCCTCAACAAAATCAGTAGAATTTTCACCATATAGGCCTCCATTTGTTCAAAGACAACAAGCTAATCTGGATGCTCAATCTAGTAAGTCTTTAGAGGAAATGCTAAATACTATAACTTATAATACTATGCAATTCCAATAGGACAACAAGGCCTCCTCCAGCAATTGCTTATACTAAATCTAGGACAAACGGGGACTTCAATTAGCCGATTTGAAGCACAAAACTCTAGCAAGTTGCCCCCTCAAACAATTGTCAACCCCAAGGAGAATGCTAGCACAATTGTGTTGAGGAATGGAAAGGAGGTTGAGGTGCAGCGCAAAATGGTTCCTGACCATCATGTTGAGGCCGAGAGGAACATTTTAATAGAACAAAAGAGATTGTTCCAAGAAACAAGAACATTGCATAGGTGAAGAAAAAGGAAAATCTATTATGTGGCTAGAATATAAACCGAACCCCTATTTCCTAAAGCATTGAAGGAGTTTGCAAAAGAGGATCTCGATAGAGAGTTGTACTAGACTTTTCGTAAGTGCAAGGTAAATATTCCTGTATTAGATGCTATTAAACAAATACCTCACTATGCTAAGTTTTTGAAAGAATTGTGTGCACACAAAAAGAAGCAAAAGAATAAAAAGTTAGCAAGATAGAGGTTGGGAAAAATGTATCGTCCATCATTCAAAAATCCCTACATGAAAAGTGTTAGGACCCAGGTATGTTCGTCCTTGTAAGATAGGCAATTCACAATTCGAAAAAGCCATGCTAGACTTAGGTGCATCTATTAATGTACTGCTATATTCTGTTTATGATGCATTGAAAATGAGATCGTTGAATAAGACTAGTATATGGTAATTCAGCTAGCCGATAGATCTTTAGCCTATGCTAAGGGAATAGTGGAGGATATCTTAGTTTAAGTATAAATTCAACTAACGATAAATCTAAAGAAAGAATTAACTCTCGTCTATTCAGGTGATTACATTGCACATATATTTATTAAAAGACTGTCTCTTATACACATCTCACATGTGTATAATAGATGGTCTTAATGCCACTCTTAACACTTTTATTTGGTGATAAAAGTGTTAAATTTAGTATTTATGATGATGTTGAATCTTCAGACCATACTAAACTTGTTTCTGTAATTGGCGTGTTTAAGCCTCCAATATAGGAAATTCATGGACATAACAGTAATAAGGGGGTGGAAGTGAACCACAAAGAACATCTTGAGGAAAATAACAAGAACTTGTTAGTCAGTGCTAATTTGCAACAATTGGTTATAGAACTGGGAAGTTCTTCCAAGTTGCAGCGGACAAGTAATGGAGATTCTAGCGCTTTTATCACCTACTAATGAAAAGTTGCAGAATGCTATCTATTATGCAGGGAACAATTCCGGATTACAATTGTCTTCCTGGTCAGCTTAAATACTTGTTTTTAAAGGATAATGAAAAGGTGATCATCTCGAGTCAACTTAGCAAACTGGAAAAAGAGCAACTTGTTCGATCTGAAAGAGTAGAAGAGGTTAAATCCATCGTTTATGAGAACGGTGAAAAGGAAGATTCTTGGACTCCTCGATATGGAAGTTATTTAATTGAGAAAAAGCAGTATCAAGTCGAGCCAACGATGATAAACAAAGGCACTACATAGGAGGCAACCCATGTCTATACACATTCTATTCCGTTTATTTATTTTTGAAGTTTTTATTTGGATATTTAGTGTGTTGGGTTTTAATAGTTTTATTGTATTGTTAGTGTTGGAAATTAACTTAATTAACAAGTTAAACTAACAAAATGGCCATTTAAAGGTTTTGTGTGTTGTATGGGTGATTTAAGAATGAAAACTTTATGCTTAACAGTGTGTTTTTACGCAAGACATACGCACCATTTGGTACGCATATGCACAAAATCCAGAAGCAAATTTTCCCACCCAGAGTCACGCGTACATACCAACACTCAAGCTCTCTGCCAAGTATGCACATGCGTGCAAAACCAGTTGTGCACGTGCGTGTGACTCTTTATAAGGGTAAAACTCTTAAATCAACACAACCCCTGTTCCATTCTAACTCACTCTCTTTCAATCCCTTTCAACCCCCACTATTCCCTACCACTTTCCAACATCAATTCACTTGTATTTCATCAAAGTCGCATAAAAAACCTTTCTCTTAGACAGGAAGCACTCAATTAAGTTATGAAATTCTTAGGCTTTTCTTATATTTTTCCTTTTTGGGTTTCAATTTCAATTATGAGAAGGTTTTGATTTTTCATGTTTTAATGGATTTAATTTGTTATGAATTGAATTCTAAATGTGTGATTTGAGTGATTTATATATGATTTGTTGATTGAGGCATGTTAATTATATGTACAAAAATTTGTTTTTGATGAGAAATCGTCCCAATGAATAAAAATGTTAAAACACAAGGCATTGGTGCACGAATTCAGTTCATAGTATGTTAATTGTGCCCTATAATTCATTCTTAGTCAATTTGAATGCATAAGAATGTTCTACGAATTTATATAGACCTTAGTTTTGGGACTAATTTGTTGCATTACATCTTGTGCTTTCTAGGGCTTATGAGTTGGGTGTTAGGATTTTGTATAAGTGTGGGGTGTTGGATTATTTGTTAGGTTGCCGTGATTATCACATTTATATTTTGTAGGTATGGCGAGAATGGGAAAGAAAGCAACTGCAGGCATAAGTATCTGGAGCATCTTCGTCGTCTAGGTCTCAACAGCCTAGGGAGGTTAGGAGAGTGAGATTTCTAACTGTACCTGCTCAAAACAAGTATGAGAAGGATATATTGACAAGGGCTGTGGTCAAGGAACGGGGCATTCAAGTACTTTTGGCAGGGGTACCCAAAATTAAACTGATGATTTGCAATCGAGGGTGGAATCATTTTATCTCCACTCATACAGAGGCAGTATACTCATGCACCACCGGTTTACGCTGTCTCTTGTACCATTACAGTTATTGAGGTATATATGTTCAATGCTCTAGAAGTAGGTATCTCTACAATCTAATGTAAATCGAGTACACAATGATGAGTGGCCATTTACCAATGACACTAATATGGAGTTGAGTGAGATCACAAGCATCCTTTGCAATGGTATTTTCGAATTGACGTATACTGCTGATGGACACGTGTTAAGGCACTTTAATGTGAATATGCCTAAACCGACTTCAATTTTATGGTTTAAGTTTACTTGTACTCATCTCCTTCCGATCAACCATCTTGCACATGTCACTCTAGAGAGGGCCAAACTCCTCTACTGTATTGCTTCTGGAAAATCTATTAATGTGGGTTAACTTATACGTTAGCAAATATGATATTCGGCCATCAACAAGCAGTCAGGCTTATGGTTTCCCAATCTGATTAATGCTTTGTGTCTTGAGAGCGTGCATGGTGATTAAACCAGCAGAAGAGAAGCTGAAACCTAGGAAGTTGATTGCGTGAAGGGTATGAGAGTTCTGATTAGACATATTCCCTCCCATACATCTACATCACAAGCGGGTGATGACGCCAATTCTAAGGATATGGCCTAACCACAACATACTCAATAAGAGATCTTACAATCCCTATCCTAGGATAAGACCGTGAAATCGACTGAAAAAGAGTACCAATATGCCTGGCAGCAGACTATGGAAGCTCACCAGTTGGCGAGAGAGTGGGGAAAAGATGTGTATAAGATTCCCACCTTTTCCTCCATTCTCGTAAGATTTGGCACCTGATGCTCCTTGAGCATATGATGTTTAATGCCCTATGCTTAGGGCCATTTTGATGATTTTCTTATCTTTAAGTTGATTTCTCAGACAATTTAGTTGTTTTCACCGATTAGACATTTTAGCTAGTTTTATTTTAGCTAAGTTTAATTTTCGTAGTGATGTTTTTCTTTATTTTCTTGTCGTGTATTCCCTTAAAGGAATAAGTTTCAGAACTAATTATTGTATGATTCATTTATATGGTTTTCTTGTTTCTTTTATTATCTCAAAGGAATTCTCTATTTTGTTTTGTTTAGTGTTACTCGAGCTTCAATTCATGTCGAAGGGAGATACTGCTCCAAATGCGAACTAAATCCAGAAAAGTTTTTCTTTTTCCCATTTTATGCTTTTATTTTCGTACTGAGGACAATTCTTACTTTTAAGTGTGTGGTGGGGGAGTTATTTGGATTTATAAATTGTTTGGTGTATTTTTCTTGGTTTTGTTGCAATATGTTAATTTTTAAGAAAGGATTTGAGTGTATAAGAAAAATTTTAAAATTTTTCGTGTGGATAAGTTCTCAATTTTTGAAAGATTTGAAAAATTTCTCTTATACATGTTTTTCCCATTTTTAAGAGCATAATAACTCCTTGTTGAACCATTCATAAGTAAGTAGTCGGTGTTAATATTTTCCCTTCATGATTTTTAAGAATTTTGAGCACTTAGCCATGAATTAATTCTTGGTTCGGACACTTAGAGATAATTATGTAGACTCAATTATATAGCATCCCAGAAAATACCCTTATTACATTTTTGAACCAAATTATGTAGACAACCTGATTTAATTTAAAGATAATGGTAGAGACTTCTTTGGTCATTTGAGCCTTTCTAGCAAACCC
The DNA here is from genome assembly GCA_025175665.1 of Cinchona pubescens. Taxonomy (NCBI): domain Eukaryota; kingdom Viridiplantae; phylum Streptophyta; class Magnoliopsida; order Gentianales; family Rubiaceae; genus Cinchona; species Cinchona pubescens. The sequence continues at coordinate 241,472 of JANKKI010000564.1, forward strand.
TTTTGAAATTTATCATTAGTATCTTGTTTGAGCCTCAAATTGTTATGAATGGAGAGAAACACCATTCGCCTTCTTTCATTTAAACTTGATTTACCTATCCTTATTGAGCCTAATAATTTCTTTTAATTGCTCTATCCTAAATTTTCCCTTTAACAGCTTTATTGCACACATTAATTGTTAAGGGGACATAAGGGTCGAAGATTGTGAGAAGTGGGTAGTGTACATTTATGGAGCAAAATGAGGTATTGAAAAAATTGAGGGAAGAAAAATAAATAATGACAATTTTTGATATATACAGGTAGTGTCTATCACTGCACCGGTACTGTAGTTGCAAGTAGTGCCCATCTTTGGTGCCTACGTGTTTATATGTTACAGGTAGTGCCTACCACTGGTACCCGTACTGTGAGCGGACATAAAAATAAAACAATAATAATAATAATAATAATATGATGCATAAATGCCCGGAGGAATGTTGGAATGTTTGGCCAATTTGAAGAAGGGGAACTTATTTGCTTATTGTTTGTTTGGATTCTTTCATGGGTGTTTGTTACTCAAGTATGGGGTTGTGGATGCATGATACTTCACATGTGAAGAGAAGTTTTATTTTAATGTGTGGCCACCATCACTATAAAGGTCTTGTTCTTATTTGTTATATATTTTCCCTTCTTTTGTTTTTTGAGACAACCTACGTTATTCAAGCTAAAAAGTCTTATCTAATTTAAATTGAATTGGTTGTCTAGATTAGTGGAGAGGAGTAAGAAGATGGAGCTATGGGGTGTTTAAAAAAATTTGGAGGGTGATTTAATTTGAGTGTTTCCAGGAATTTGAATTTTTGAATGACTGCACACGTACACACAAATCTCATGTTCTGGTTTTTATTAGCATTTGAGCTTTTGGGTTCTTAGACTACTCCAAATAATGGTTTGGTTGTTGGTTATTTATGTGGATATTTGGGGAAATATATTGGGTGGAATTTGGATATGCTTAGTTATTTTAACTTTATGTTTGCTTGAGGACAATCAAAGGTTAAGTGTGGGGTAAATTGATAAGTTCATAATTGTGCTGTATTTTATGTGTCATTTACCGTATTTTTATGTATTGTAAGCAAGATTTGAGTTAAAAGTGAGCTCAATTTGGTTATTTTTAGTTTTTACAGGGTTGTAGTGAAAAAGGGTTGAAAAAGATGAAAGAAAATTCCAAGGACAAATTATGCACAAGTACGGAGCTAATCTGGACGTTGTTTCATATTTTAAGCGCAACATTCAAATCCGAGTTCCAATTGATTTGATTCTAGATGCTTTGAAAATATAAGTATGAGATCTGATATATCCTCTCATTCCAGAGAGCAAAGTTCTAGAATTTTATAAGCTACGCACGTGCGCGCGAACTTAGAAGGGTTACTAATTTTTTATATTCGACTGATTTCTTCATCCAGTTAGACTCTTTTTCAGTCGATTTCACGGTCTTATCCTAGGATAGGGATTGTAACGCTAATTTTCACTATAAATACCCCGTGTAGGGTGAATAGAAAAGAGGACATTCATTTCTTTAGTTTTATAGTTAGTTTTTTAGCAATCATTATTGTGTGTCTTTCCATGGTGCTTAATGCCTAAAACCCTCTCTTGGTTAAGGAAATTGAAGCCATGGTTGGTTCCATTCAATTGTGAGACTTCTGTACTTGAATTTATTCATTTTTATATCAAGATCAATTATTTTTCTGCATTAATTTTATGATTGTTCTATTTCAATTTGTTATTGCTGTAGAATTGTGAGTTACTGGAATTAATCTACAGCTAGATTATTTTTAACTGCGTGTGTTTAATTCAATCTGTGAAGTAACTAAGTTTAATAATTGCTCAATTAGCGTTATTGAATTTAAGGGAAATAATCAACTAATTAACATAGCTGTGTGTGTTCAACAAGAATCACACTAATTCCAAAGATTAATCAATAGAAGACCTGTCTCTAGAAGATACACATCTAGATGTGTATAAGAGTCTGTCTCTTATACACATCTAGATGTGTATAAGAGCAGTTAGTATTCAGAGGAATAATTTATTTGTGGTAATCCATCATCTAATCCTGTCTCTTATACACATCTAGATGTGTATAAGAGACATTGCATTATCTTTTCGTTTCGATGATCAATTGATCGAATTTTTATGATGGATGTGACCAAAACCAAGATCCGTCTTTTATTGTAAGCTTTTAAATTTTAATTCGTGCTTTAGGCTTTGTCTAAATTATTCAAAAAAAAACACCCTTTTTTTCCTTTCAAGCGCAAGAATAAACCTCGTTCTCTGTAGAACGACTCCGACTCACCATTGCTACATTTTTAAGAGTGAAATTGATTAGTTTTTGGGTGCCTACAACAGCATATTAGAATTCCTCTATCCTACTAAAGCTCAAGAAATTACAAAAAGAAAAATAAAAGATTTTGTGAAAACTAAAAACATAAACGCACATTAGTGGATGTAGAAGCAAACATATACAAAATTTTTTCATAACAGACATTTTAAAGAGCTTAAAAAAATAGTCTCTACACTTAAAAATTTCCTTATTTGCCAAATTTCTTTAGAAATTCTGACTAAAGAGTTGAAGAGAACATGATGAGCTACAATGAGTAGAGGATATCAAACCTAAGAGACAAGTCTTTGACAAAGTAGAAGTCTAGCAAGGATAACCAATCGAGTCATCACCCAATTACCCAACTCATACAGTCCCATATCTTTTCTACTTCGAATAATATTAGTGACAATCAGAAAGTTTGATTCCTTAGATCAGAAAAATAAAGAAAAACCCATCTAAAAAGGCCGATGTTAAAATAAAGAGAGATAAAGCAAAGGATTCTTATATATATGGATAATTCAAGGACAAGGACACAAAAATCAGGGAAAGAAGTATTAAAAATAAGAAAAATAAAAAGAATTTTTCCCAAATGAGTCAATCATTGCCAAACTTCAAGAGGATAAGCTGCAGTTTATCTAGATACTTAAGGCAATGCACTATCGTGAGGGACATTTCTAATGTTTAGAGGTATACAAAGTAAATCACAAAACCATCAAGTGTTTAAGTTCACATAAGTTTACACGAAGAAATCAAAGTTACTAAAGTTATATTGAATCGAGCTAATACCCCAATACATCATTCATTCACGATAATTGATTACAAGTCAGACTAAAAGAGGAAATCTAATAGGAAGATCTCCAATCTTTTATTTTATTTGTGTAGTTCAGCTTATAATATTACCAACCTCAACTCTAATCCAATACAAGAGACCAATACTTTAATTTACATACATCACGGAGAAATCTGTGAATTGGTTAATCATTAAGTGGAAATTTATACCTTATTCCTCTTACTTTATGCCTATATTATCAATTTCAAAGTCGTTCATTTAATTGTTTCGTAGCTGCAAACTCCTCATGTACATATTGTTGGCCCCAAAGCAACCTAAGAGGGGGTGAATTAGGTTGTCTCAAAAAACAAACCTTTTGAAGTGCTTAATGAAAATACAAACTTTGTGCAACAAATGAATACTTAAGCACAAAAGATCAAAGATAAATATTTAGCAATCAAAGCTTAAAGAACAAATAAAAGATTGAGATAAAGAATATTAAACCAAACTCCCAAGCTTCTCAAGCTTGGAGTACATCCACTAGTAGTGCCTCTTCAAAGAAGGTGAGGCAATAACCTTCTTGTACACAAAGTAGGCTCACCCTTGCACCAACTAAGTTCCTCTAGTTGAGCCAAAGGGTTTTACACTGTAGTTCTTAACGGACGCTCCCTTGCGTCCGATCTCCTTTCTTTCGGACGCTCTTCATCGTCCGAAAGGTGTTGTTCAACTTTTGGTTGTTTTTCTTGATTGTGTTTGGATGATCATTTTCATCCGATCCTTCCTGTTTTTCTGCACACTTGTTTGCAAACCATTAGTATGATTTGGTCATCATCAAAACAAGATTATCATAACTGGAGTTCAACACATATACTAACTGATGATTCAAAAACCTTGTTTTGATGAAAACAATGTTTTTAACATTTTCACCTAGCTATAGGTCTGCTATTTTGTCTGCTGGATCAACAGAGATTAAGATACAGTATACCGTCCGAACTATAATACATTTAGATACAGACGAACAGGAGTGTATTGATAGAAATTACAACGGACGCAATTAAATTGTTCGAATGGATAGACAGAGAGCAAATTTTTTGAATGCCTGCAACGGACGCAGGCTCGTCCGAAGGAATATTACTTGCTTCTATGAATTTCCGTCCAAAAGAATTTTACATCGGACATCATGTATGTCTGATAAATGTATTCCTTGATAAAGCATTAAACCTCTCGGACGTGATATATCGTTCAAAGTATGAAGTCTTCACACACACCCAGTTCGGACGATGGAACGGACGCTTGCTCGGACATCCGAACGGCATCCACCACACATTTATCTGAGATCGGACGCTGGGTCGGACGCACAATATTAATATCAGACGTCCGAAACCTATAACGGCTAGTTTTTGTGCATTTATTATTTAGCCGTTGGGAAGTGGTTACAACAAATTTATTGGTCCTATAAATACCAGCTCTTAACATTGATATTGTAAAAAAGACTTTACACATTGAATTCAAGCAAGAAACAAAGCAACTTGAGTGCAAATTGTCTATTGAGCAATATTGTATTAGTGTGTACCTTAGAGTGCTTTTCAAAATTATTGAGTGGAGTGATAATCTTGTACAAAAGTGAGGTTGAGAGTAAAATTCTTGGCTCAACTAAAAAGAATTAGTGTGAGCAAGGATTCTCTTACTTTGTGTACATTAGAAGATTATTGGCTCACCAAAGTTGTGAAACATTCCAGTGAATTATTACTTCAAACTTGACAGTTTGGAAGTGTTATTTGTTTAATCTGTTTCTTTATCCTTTTTAAACTTCACAAGCTTAATTGCTTTTATCTCTATCAATTTACTTGTTAGTGCATAAAGTTTTAAAAGTGCATACTTTGCAAAGAAATTTTTAAGAAACTTAATTCACCCCCACTCTTAGGTTGTCTTGGGGCCAACAATTGGTATCAGAGCTTGGTCTCTTATATTGAGCTTATACTAGCTTTTGAGAAAAGATCATGGCAACCAATAATGCATTATTTTTTGAGGGTCAATCTATAACAAGACCTCCTACATTTAATGGGGTAAATTTTATTAGTTGGAAAGATAGAATGAAAATATTTTTGCAATCTATTGATATTGACTTGTGGTATGTTGTAAATGAAGGTCCTTTTGAAGCTACCATCATTGATGATCATGCAAATAGAAGAAGAGAAAAGACAAGGGATGAGCTCACTCCACAAGACAAGGCAAACTTGACCTTAAACGCGAAAGCTATGAATGTGCTATACAATGCCTTGGATGCAAATGAATCAACTCGTGTCGAAGGATGTGCTTCTGCTAAAGAAATTTGGGACAAATTGAAAGAGATTCATGAAGGGAACGATGATGTTCGAGAGCAAAATGAAATCCTTACTTGTTGCCATGTATGAGTCCTTTAAGATGGAACCATATGAAAATATTGACAAAATGTATTGTAGGTTCAATGACATCATTAATTGTCAGGATCTTGAAGTCTTGGGTAAGGAATATTCTTCGGGAGAAAAGAATAGAACAATCTTGAATGCTCTATCCAAAGAATGGGAGGCTAAAACTATCGCTATAGAGGAGGCCAAGAATTTAAATTTTATGCCTATTGAATCTCTAATTAACTCTCTTACATCCTATGAGTTGAAGCTAAAGGCTAAAGTGGTGGATGATGAAGAATCTAGACCGAAAAGGAGCATTGCATTAAAGACTTCTCAAGAAGAAGATGAAAATTCTTCCATCAACCTAGAAGATGAAGATCTTTTTGAAGGAGATCAAAAAGATTTCTCAAACACAACATCAACAAACGGAGAATGAGAAGAGGTGGAGCAATCAACTCAAATAATTTTAGAAGAAAGACCAAGCTAGAAATAAAAAAGCAAAATAAAAAGTGCTTTGAAAGCGGTCAACGCGGTCACTTTGCAAATGAGTGTCCTTCTAAGAAGAAAAAGGAAGGAAGAAAGCCCCGCTACAATAATTTAGGGTGCTGTCCAAATCACATGGGATGATTGCAACTCTGAAGGAGAAGTTGAAGAAGAAATAGAGTCGGCACAAATGGCATTTATGGCCATTGGTGATAATGAGGTAACTTCTAATTATGATTCCAATGATGAAAATGATGACAATGATCTTGAAGCCTTCATTTTAAAATTGCATTATAGTTTAAAGGAATCATATGCTAGAAATAAGGAGTTAGTAAAGAAATCAAATGCCTTATTGAATGCTAACTCTAAACTTGTGAATGAAAATAATAGGTTATCACAAGAAAACAGTGATTTGAAGAAAAGAATGCATGTGAAAACAAGGATTAGAGAAGAACAAGCCTCCTTGAAGAAAAGATTGGATGAGTCGAATATTCTTTTGCATAAAAAAAGGGAAAATATTGTTGATTTGAAAAGGAATAGAAATGTATTGATCAACAAGAATTTGTCACCTTTAGAAGGAATGGTTTATGGTTTGTAAAATCAAATTCATCCTTATATGGAAATAAATGCAAATGTTATTTGCAACTATTGTCAACAACATGGTCATGTGAAAAATAATTGCTATGTCAAGAGAAATGAAAAACTTGGTATGAATTCTCTATGGATTTGTAGTCATTTTACTAACTCTTATGGACCCAAGAAAATGTGCGTACCAAAAGTTGTCAATTAATTTCTTGTGTAGAAAATGAATATCACCTAGGATGCAAAATGGTTTATGGATAGTGGGTGCTCAAGACATATGACCAGTGATGCATCTATCTTCACAAACCTCATATCCAAAAACAGTGGAAAAGTAACATTTGGGGATAACATGAAAGAAAAATCAATTGGCATTGGTGACCGGTGATTAAAAATGTGCTTCTTGTTGATAATTTGAATTACAATTTATTAAGTGTGAGTCAACAATGTGATAAGAATCTATATGTGTTTTTTTACCAAACATGAATGTCTAATTCTTGATGAAAATTATGTTGTCTTATTTAAAGGTACTAGACATAATGATGTTTATGTAAATCTATCTTGACAATATTGGTAGAAGCAATGTAAAATGCCTAACCGCCTCTATAGATGATCCTTGGCTTTGGCATAGAAGGCTTTGTCATTTCAACATGGATCTAATTGAAAATCTTGCTAAGAATGAATTGGTAAGAGGCTTAGCAAAATTGAAGTTTTTAAAAAACAAAATTTGTGATGCATGTCAATTTGGGAAACAAGTTAAAGTGTCTTTTAAACTGAAAAATTGTGTGTCTATTTCTAAACCCCAAGAATTATTGCATTTAGACTTGTTTGGTCCAACTCAATATGCTAGTCTCGGTCGTAATAAGTATGCATTTGTAATTGTTGATGCTTATTCTAGGTATACTTAGGTACTATTTCTTGTTCACAAAAATGAAACTTTTAAAAATTTTGTGAAATTGTTTTCCAAAATTCAAAATTTGTTGAATTTAAAAATCATCCGTTTGAGAAGTGATAATGGAGCCGAATTTAAATTCGGAGGTTTTCCCGAGTTTTGTGTATCACAACAGTATTTCACATGAATTTTCAGTTGTTCGAGTGCCTCAACAAAATGGTGTTGTTGAAAGAAAAAATAGAACACTTCAAGGGGCCGCTAGAACTATGATTAGTAAATGTGAGTTACCAAAATATTTTTGGGCTGAAGCCGTTAATACGGCTTGTTACGTTATGAATCGAGTTTTGTTAAGACCTATTTTAAATAAAACACCTTATGAACTTTTATTTTGTAAAAATCCCGTTGTGAGCTATTTCAAAGTTTTTGGTTGTAAATGTTTTATTTTAAAAATCAAAGAAAATCTTGGAAAATTTGACAAAAAATTGAATGAAGGAATTTTCTTGGATATTCTAGTGACAAGAAAGCATACCGAGTATACAATAGTAGAACACTTTTGATTGAAGAAGTTGTGCATGTTACATTCGATGAAACTAATTATATTATTTCAAAGAATGTGTGTGAAGATGAAGATGTAGGTATTCAAAAGGAGCTTGAAAAGCTCAGTATTCAGTCTCATGAAGAACATCAAGGGATCTCTCCAAACAATGCGGATAATACAAATCACTTGGGTGAAGAAGGAGAAAAGGACGAAGATACTCCAAAAGATCTGTCTAAAGCATGGAGATTTGTTTCTAGTCACCCTCAAGATTTGATCATAGGTGATCCATCTGATAGGGTAAAAACTCGATCTCATAAACCTTTGAATAGTAATTGTGCATTACTTTCTCATATTGAACCTAAATATGTGGATGATGCATTAAATGATGAATCTTGGGTCTTTGCTGTGCAAGATGAACTTAGCCAATTGAGAAAAACAATGTATGGACTTTGGTTGAAAGACCATCAACTCAACCCGTAATCAGAACAAAATGGGTTTTTAGAAATAAACTAAATGATGAAGGTGAAATTATTAGGAACAAAGTTAGACTTGTTGCAAAAGGTTATGCTCAAGAAGAAGGTATTGATTTTGATGAAACCTTTGCACCCGTTGCTCATTTAGAATTTATTCTCATGTTTCTCAATCTTGCATATGCATGTTTTAACAAATTCAAATTATTCCAAATGGATGTTAAAAGTGCATTTATAAATGGTTTTATTGACCAAGAAGTTTTTGTTGAACAACTTCCTGATTTTGAAAACAAAAATTTTCCAAATCATGTTTTCAAACTTTCTAAAGCTTTGTAAGGTTTGAAACAAGCTCCTAGAGCTTGGTATGAAAGGCTAAGTGATTTTTTGATTGAAAATGGTTTCAAAAGAGGTGTTGTTGATACCACTCGCTTCACCAAAACTGATTTTAATGGTTTGATAACTGTTCAAATTTATGTTGATGATATTATCTTTGGAGCAACTAATGAAAATTTGTGCAAGGAATTCTCGTACTTGATGCAAAAAGAATTTGAAATGAGTATGATGGGAGAATTACAATTTTTTCTCAGACTCCAAGTTCACCAAACAAAGGAAAGAACGTTCATCACACAAATCAAATACACAAAGTAGCTACTCAAGCGATTTGGAATGGAAGACTGCTAGAAACAGGTCAGGACACCAATATGCACCTCAACTAAACTTGACAAAGATGAAGAAGGTAATAGTGTTGATGAAAAACACTATGGAGGTATGATCGGAAGCCTACTTTACTTAACAGCTAACAGACCGGATATTATGTTTGTTGTTTGCCTATGTGCTAGATTTCAATCTTTTCCTAAAGAGTCGCACTTAATTGCTGCAAAAAGAATTTTCAGATACCTAAAATGTACAATGAATACACATCTTTGGTATCCATAATCCTCCACTTTTGATTTAATTAGTTACTCTAATGCTGTTGGTTGTGAAATTGATAGAAAAAGTACTTGTGATATGTGTCATTTCTTGGGTAACTATCTAGTTCTTGGTTTAGCAAAAAGCAAAATTCTATTTCACTTTCTACGGCAGAAGCCGAATACATTGCTGCTGGAAACTGTTGTGCTCAACTTTTGTGGATAAAACTTACTTTAAAAGAGTTTGGCGTAATATTTGATTGTGTGACTATTAGATGTAGACAACTCTAGTGCAATTAATCTCACAAAAAATCCTGTCATGTGTCTAGAACCAAACACATTGATGTCAAGCACCATTTCATTAGAGATCTTATTTGCAAGAAGGAAATTTGTGTTGAATATGTGTGTACAAATGATCAACTTGCTGATATTTTTACTAAACCTTTGGCTTTGGATCGCTTTATAGCTCTCAGAACTCAATTGGGCATCATTAATGTGTATAAGAGACAGGAAACTCTCTAGTCTGAACGATTACTTATCTCATTTAAAACTCTTCATTTTCTTCCTATCGGATGTCTTACACCCTCCGAACTATTGCTCTGGCAAAAATTTTCCCCCTTTCAAAATTCTCCAAACTTCTTCCTTCTCTTGCGAAATTGACTGGGGAATCTTCATGCTCAAACATCTTATCACCTCTATTGCACTTAATTTCACCTCTTTAACACTTCATTTCTTCAAATTTCCCAATTTTTAAAATAAAACATTTACAACTTCGTCCTTTTCTCCTAGCTCACCCAAGTGATTTTTATTATCCGCATTGTTTAAGGTGTTCCCTTTAAAATAGGTCTTAACAAAACTCGATTCATAACGTAACAAGCCATTTTGCACACACAATCTTCTTCTCAATCACCCAAGAAAGATCTTAAGAATCCGAAATGCCAAGACATCTTTAGGTACAAATCTCTCATTAGTAAATCCATCATTGTTCAAAGACCTACTTCCCAAGGTCTTTTGGATGAGTTTGTACAATTTGCCTATTGTCAAATCCTGCTTTGAAAAACAAAATTGGGTCACGTAGTACATATTGATCTGCCTGTATATCATGATATGGTTCTCCAATTCACTGAAAATCTTAGGAAAGGCCCCACTATTCGCACCTTAGTATCTCGTGTGAATAACAAAGATCTTGAAATTTCATCCAATGTCATAAATACTATTTTTGAATGTGCGGTTCATTCACCTAATTTTAGTTTTGATTTTTCTCACTGGATAAATGGCCCTTTGGATACTGGATGTCATTGTCAAGAATCGAGTTATTTTCAGTCTGTCTCTTATACACAATAGGTTTGAAGCCTTTCCTGTCTCTTTTACTCCTGAATTAAACATTTTGTACTCTCTGGTCACAAATTTGTTGTTACCAACCAATGAGCATCGTACTGAGCCCAGAAAAATGCAACTTTACTTATTTTACTGTGTTTTTAAGGGAATTCCACTGGATTTTGGTTATCTACTTTGCTCTTTGTGGGAGCTTTTCACCTATCTAACTGACACTCGTCGAAATATTCCTCTCGGCAAATTCCTCACCAAAATTTTTGATCACTTTGACATCCCATTCACTAGAAAAAAACAATACCATCCATACTTCAACAAAGCCTACATTGACCGAAAGGGGTTGAGATTCTTTAATGATCTATGGTTCACTAAAGTAGCTTATGAAATCGAGAGGTCCAAGAACTTAAATGCCTCGTCCTCATCATCAGCACTTCAGTAGCTTTGTCAACATTAGTCCTGTATGTGAACCTCCACCATCAGAAGATCCCCGTCCTTATTCATCGAACCTTCCCTTTCACATGTTTGCAACCTTCTTACCTCTTTGAGCGATCAAATGGGCTCCTTTTAGCATCGCACCAATCGCAAGTTAAAATACTCGACTAACAATTCTTCAAGAAGCACTTAGCTTGGGATTCAATCTCACCAAGCTTCAGTTCAATTTGCCAATATTCAGTCCCAGTACACTCTTGAATCATCTTCGGAAAGTGATGACGATGGAATCAGTAATAAGTGAGGAGGATGGTCGTGAGGACCCTACTGGCACCACTAATGTTGACAAAGCTACTGAAGGAGCTGATGATGTTGACGACACATTTAAGTATGTCATGCAAAGCCGCGACACAGGAGATAATGATAGTGAAGCAACTGATGAAGATGTCCCCACCAAAAAGCGCAGACTTGAAAAACGTTCAAAGAAGAAAAATGACTCTACCTAGATTTCTTGCTTAGATCTCTTATGTTTATTGACTGAATGTAATTAGGTTGCTTTGATGTTTGCAACTAGTTTGTAATTGTTGCCATTGTTATTAACTGTTTTGCTTAATGAACCTATTGAAAATCTTGATGTTTATCTTGCTCTGGTTTGCTTATATGAAGGGGTGCACCTTCTTAGGGGGAGCATATTTTGATGATGTCAAAAGGGGGAGTAATATGCATGCAATTAATTGTTCGTAATAGGAATTGGTTGTATTTGTTCTTTGTAATAGGAATTGGTTGTATTTGTCTATCCATAGTTTAGTCATCATTAAAAAGAGGGAGATTGATGATTCACAAACCTTATTTTGATGATGACATATGTTTTTAACATTTTAACCTAGTTGTACAGTTCTGCTATTTTGTTTGCTGGAAACAGAGCTTCCGAACGCAGTACACTGTACGAACTATAATACATATCTCGGACAAACAGGAGCGTCCGATAGAAATTAAACGGGCGCAATTCACTGTCCGAATGGATAGACAGAGAGCAAATTTTTTGAATGCCTGCAACGGACGCACAGGCTCGTCCAGAAGGAATATATCTCGGATGCATATTTCCGTCCAAAAGAAGTCTACCTCGGACGAACAAGACTGTCCGAAATAAATTATTCCTTGATAAAGCATTAAACCTCTCGGACGTGATATATCGTTCAAAGTATGAAGTCTTCACATACACCCAGTTCGGACGATGGAACGGACTCAATAGCTCGGACATCCGAACGGCATCCACCACAGAATTATACTCTATACTTCGGACGCACAATATTAATATCGACGTCCAGAGGTGATAAGCTAGTCTCTTATACAGATATAGATATTGTATAAGATTCAGTCTCTTAGAACAAATTTATTGGTCCTATAAATACCAGCTCTATTGATATTGTAAAAAAGACTTTACACATTGAATTCAAGCAAGAAACAAAGCAACTTGAGTGCAAATTGTCTATTGAGCAATATTGTATTAGTGTGTACCTTAGAGTGCTTTTCAAAATTATTGAGTGGAGTGATAATCTTGTACAAAAGTGAGGTTGAGAGTAAAATTCTTGGCTCAACTAAAAAGAATTAGTGTGAGCAAGGATTCTCTTACTTTGTGTACATTAGAAGATTATTGGCTCACCAAAGTTGTGAAACATTCCAGTGAATTATTACTTCAAACTTGACAGTTTGGAAAAATTATCAGTAAACTTTTTCATGTACAACTTTTTAATTTCTCACAATTCTTAATTGCTTTTATCTCTATCAATTTGTGTATAAGAGATAAAGTTTTAAACAGTGCATACTTTGCAAAGAAATTTTTAAGAAACTTAATTCACCCCCTCTTAGGTTGGCCCCAAGACAAAACTAACGGTCTCTTGAATTAAGTTTCTTTATTTTACTGACCAAAGTGCCTCACTTTTAGACAACAAGGTAGTCTTAACCTATTCAATCACTTAAGAATTTTGTGAGAAATTTGTAGTTGTACATGAAAAAGTTTGATGAGAATGTTTATAATGAAATAAAAACACTTTCTTGAATAATCTTTTAGATTATTTCTTATACAAAATTTCTTGAAATCATATATATGAAAAATTGGAAGACCGTTGATTTAATCTTGAAAAATCCTTAAAATATAATAATCATTCTAATATTGATGGTCTAGACATTTTTCAAATAAAAGGTTTCAGACAAATTGTACAAATAGAAGGTAAAATATCAATTGACATAGTTCATAATTTTTTTTTTTCTAATGCATATCTTACCTATAAAATAATGCTCAGGGTTTCTATTTTTTTTTTTTATTTTGTCTTTTTGCAGATTGGCTTTTCAAAACTAAAATTAAATTACATAAGATCAACAATGCCTCAAGAAAGATTAAAGGGATAGTTTCGTAAGCCTCCCCCGAGATTTATGCTAATATCACCTAACACCCCTTAACTTTTAAAAATATCACAAACTTTCTTAAGTTTTTTAATCCTTGTAACATGTCAACCCAATTCAAAATAAATTATAAAAAAAAATCATTTTAGTATAGAGAAGCTATTATTTTATACCAATTTTACCATTTTGTTGACCCACTAGTTAATATAGTATCAAAATTTAATCTAGGTTGGTTGGAAAAAATGGTTGGCTATGCTAATTTAATTTATTAACAAATAGCAATTAATTAATTTTAATCTTGATATTTTGTTACCATTATAATGATTTGTGAATTCCATTTCCATTTAAGTTGGGAGTATTTGACCAGAAATTTATCATTCCAAATTAGACAAAGTTGTAATGAATCATTTTATAGACAGATTTAGGATAGTGACATTATTTTGGGATATGGTAATTCAATTAATAAAATTGAAAGTTAAATCTGTGGTCAAAATTGAATCCTCACAGCATTATAAATGTATTAAAAAAATACAATTAAAATTTGATATGAAAATTAATTAATTTCTATTTGTTAACAAATTAAAATTAGTATACTTAGCTTTATTACATTTATAATGCTTCGTGAATTCCATTTCCATTTTAATTTGGGAGTATTTAACCATAAATTTGTCATTCCAAATTATACAAAGTTGTAACTAATCTTTTTATGGACAGATTTAGGAGGACATTATTTTGTACTATAGTAATTCAGCTAATAAAATTGAAAGCTAAATATGTGGTCAAAATTGAATTTGCAAAACATTTTAAATATAAAACAATACAATTAAAATTTGATACAAAAATTAATTAATTTCTATTTGTTAACAAATTAAAATTAGTATACATACCTTCTTTTTTTTCCTAATCATTCTAGTTGGTTAAATTTTGATACTAAATATAACTATTGGATCCACAAAGGGGTAAAATTAGAATAAAATTAACTTCATTATTCCAAAATATTTTTTTAATAATTTTTTTTTGAATTGGACTAACATATTACAAGTATTATAAAGGTGGGGAGGTTTGTGATATTTTTAAAAGTTCAGGGGTACTAGGCGATATTAGTATAAAGCTCAGGAGAGGTTTCTAAAATTATTTGAAGATTAAATGTATTGACATTAATGTCTAAAAAAAATTTAATGGATTAGGTATATTATCTATTGAAAATAAAATAGATGAAATTGATTAAAAACTTTGTTTACTAATTTTGCATTTCCAAAAGCTAAAAATATCAATTTTGTATAAGAATTAATATTGATTTATTTAGTTGATAAAAAAAAGTCCTCAAGTTGAAATTGACTTTAGACCCCAAAAAACATTGAGCCACAACTAAGTAGGGTTAGGGTTGGAGTTTTATGATCCAAATACGATTATGATACTACATGATTATCCATAAAGCTACAAAACACGATTGACACCTCTAGTGGAACTAAATCCATTCTTGATTTGTGCAATTGTGTTAACAAACAAATGTCAAGACATAAATTTATACCAATCTTGCTTCTTTATACATCTAGATGTGTAAGGAAGCCAAATTCTTGTCACTACAATTTCAATCATGTTTTTGTATCTTAAGATAGAATTTTAGAAGGAAATAAATAAGAAAATGACCCTAATAATCCTTACATTTCACATTAAAATGATATTTTTTTCATCCCTCACAAATTTAAAATGCACCATTTTAGTTCTTGATCCCAATTTCGTCATTATTTTTTATGAAAATAATCACTTGTCATTTTTAAGGGCAAAAATATCATTTAGTTATCAATAAAATTAAATAACAAAAGTCACTTTTATAATCTAATTAAAAGTCAAACACATTACAAATTCATTTGACTTTCTAATCATGCATTTACTTCATACCATTCATGGCCATAGAACTTTGGCCCTTGGTTGACTTTAATCCTAGATAATTTCACTATTGTTGGTTTGCTGCAGCAAGAGATGAGAGATAAAGTATCCGTGACAAATAGGGATTTTATGTGTTCTTATTCACATCTTAACCTTTCTTGAATTGGAAAATTATATAAACACTAAGAATTTTCCCAATTTCATGAAAAAAATTATATTTATACCTGTTTGATGTGTTAAATGGCAAGACAATTTCAATTGTAATTTTGCCCCAAAAATGGCAGATGATGAATATGTGATGATTTTCGGCCAAAATATGACCAAAATTGGGTCTAGGGAATAAAATAATACATTTTGAATTTGTGAGGGGTTAATAACACTTTCCTCTTATAAACTAGTGAGGTAACCATACTTTACCCCCATAAATTAAGAAAACATATACTCTGCCTCATTCATCTCCCAACCAGAGCTAGGTTTTTCAACTCCGTCAAAGTAATAAGTCTATGGACAAAAATATCACTAAGGGTTAGTAAAACTTTATCCTTTGAACTAGGAGAATGACTAATTATACTATGCTTCTTAAACTAAAAGAGTATACACTTTTCCTCATTTAGGATAGTCAAACATTGAATACGTTAATTCTATCGAAAAATAAGTTTAATGACTAAACTACCCATACTAAAGTACGTCAGAAAAAAAATCCATAGGATAAAAATTTACTGCACTCCTACTTTTTGACTTTTGTTTTAGAAAAAAAATTTCAACTCTCAAAACGTGTTCTTTTAAAATTAGAAAAATGCGATTTAAATACAATAAATATGGAATATGGTTCTATATTCTAATTTTTTTTATTCAAATGAAGTAGCCATTTCATATCAAAATTAGTGAATTAAGTGGTCTAAATAATTTTTAAAATGAATACATATGAATTCTGTATGAATATAAGGCTAACAATATTTTGAAATACGAAAAATAAATTTGGGAATTTCATTGTGAAAGTAGAAAATGGCGATGTTGCATCTAAAATGACACAAATATCTAGTTATAAAATACAAACACCTAATCAACTAACCTTAACTAAATGACAAACCATAAGTATACGCTATCAAATAATAACTAGTAGAAGTAGGAAACGTTCCCACGAGGAATGTGTTTAACTATCGATTATTTAGTTGGAATACTACTTGAAGGGTTGATTTAAGAGAGGACCATGAATAGGATCCAGATCAGATAAGAAAATTTTGAAAAAGGGGTTAGCTAGCCAAGTTTTTGGATTTTGGATAATTAGGTCAATCAAGTGATCCTATATTCCAAATTAGAGGTTGATTACTAGTTCTAACCTAATCCCGATCTCTCGATAATTAAGTCTGTCAATCTAATTAACCTAAGTAAGGATCCGTCCTACTACTTAAACTAAACAAACTTGATTTACCAACGGAATTCTAGCAAACAACTAGGTGAATTAGTCTGCCAAAATCTAATTCTAATCCTAATCCAATATTAATCTAAGTCTATAATAGAGGTTCAATTCACATATTTCCTCAATTAACCCAAATTAACTAAGGAAGTAGCTCGAACTTTCCTAATTAACCCTTAAACCCTTTAATATTACCTAATTAGTTTATTTTACCACCTAATCAACTTATTAAGCTCTACTCATATGAAATTGGCATCACACAACCCTAATCCATGCTAAACTAAAACATATTTAAGAACAAGAAAGCAATTAAAGGAATGGAGAAACAATTAAAGGAACTAACCAAGAAATGTAGAAAACTAGTAAAGTGAAATTGGTGCATTAAAAGTTAGTAGATGGAAGCAATAAATGATGGCAAATCAAGTTAAATAACCATGAAATTGAAAGAAACAAAACACATTAAACATAAATGAAATTGAAAGAAACAAAACACATTAAACATAAATGAAAGACTTACAAAGTTTGAGAACAAAGTTTCACAAGGTAAAAAACTATGCTAGGATTGAAAATGGAAGAACTAAAATTCTTCCCCAAGTGGGGAGGAGAAAAGAAGAATGAAATCAAGGTTTGGAGGCTCTCATTTCAACACCTAAATATGTCAAACCAAGAATAATAATTTAAGGTTCCCCGTTTGATGTCTGATTGATATGCTATTTTCTCCGATCAAACTTAAGACATAGAAGAACATTATTATCTATAATAAACACATAAATAACTCCTAAACATTTAAACAAAATTCTCACAAAAGAGACCAAAAATGAAAGACGAATGAAAACTTAACTCCAAACAAAATTAGGTTAAAAACAAGATACAAATTCTAAACACAATAACCTAATAAAATATGATAATTGACACCTAAATAAGTATTTAAACAATTAGTAAACATATACTAATACATTTTGACACATAAAAGTCAAAAAAAAAAGGATAAAAGCACACATTTAACTCGTTAAAGATAGGGAAAACTAGAATGGATTAAGCATTTAACCTTTGCTCATCTGAGCAAAATAAAGGACAAAAAAAAGAACTACAAAAATGACATTTTGTCTGTGAAAAAATACAAATCTAGATGACATAACACACTAGATACCACCAAGTTCACAATCTAAAAGGGTGGCAATTGGATATACTTTGAATGAAAAGGCAACCTCTCAAAGATCTCAAATAACATATGACAGTTGAAGTATTCTAACTAATCATTCTAATTTTTCATTTTTCCCCAAAAGGAACACAATAATCATCTAGAAAACTTTCAAAATACTAAGCATTGTCCTCAATCGAAAAGGTTTTTCCAAGATTCCAATTCATGTAAAACATGTTTTATTCAACTTAGAAGAACTTCAAGTTAATCAAGCTATCTAAGTAAACCACTTGGAAGTGAAAGGATCATTAGGGCTCTACTTAGAATGCACATGTCAAACAATGCATTTGGAGTATTAATCTAGCAAAGAATATTTAGATTGATATTAGTGATAGGTAGTACATAGGGTTGTCAATGGATCAAGTCTGGACCCGGACTTAATTCCTTTCTGACCTTTTCTGGTTGGGAGTATGGAGGTAGAGTATAGATGTGTATAAGAGACAGGATGTAATCTAATCGTATTATAAGAGACATGTCTCTTATACACATCAGAACTAGTAAATAGGAGATGATCCAGTCCATTTATAAACCCGAGATCGATTAAGAGAAAATAATATCTGACGTACTTTAGTATGGGTAGTTTAGTCATTATATATATATATAGTATTAGGTCAAAAACACTTCTCATATTATCAATCTACTACTTCTTGCAGTCAAACCTGACTTCATCTCCCTCACTTTTCTCCTATTTTGGTCTCTCTAACTCTTTCTATTCTTGTTTCTTCCTATCTCAAGATTGCTTATCCCTTCGTCCCTCTGTGCTTCTATTCTTGTTTATGTTTCTCTTTAGATCGAACTGAAACTCTCATTATCAAGAATTTTTCCTTCTTCCATTATTCTCCTTTGTTTATTTTTTTTTTGTGCGGTAATACCTTTGCTTTGGACTTCATTGTTTTTTGAAAATTCTTGAAATAAATTTACTGATTGGTTATGCCCATGATATGCTATGAAAGAAAAATTATCTTGTTATGTTTTGCACTAATGAAGGGAGATCTTCAATTTCCTAGTTTAAGTATCCATCTATCACAAATTAATCCAACACTAGAAAGAGCAGCAATCATAATCCTCTATTGTGAATGCAAAAGTCTCTGTTGGATCATAGTAATAGTCTAACAGATTAGAAATTTGACATTCTAAATAATCGATGGTTTGTCATTTCCTCGTGGGGTTAGTTGATCTACTTCTACTAGTCTCTTATTACACAGCGTAGATGTCTGTCTCTTAAGACCCGTCGGATAATGGTCGAATCCATTCCTTTAATTCTTTCTTGATTCAGATATGAAACTACCAATTTTGGTTTGAATTTGACCCATTTATTGGCTTCGAGTAGTGCATATATATTTTCCCCAACTTGTTGGTATACTAAGCTGAAAGGCTCATTTCGAAGACTTTATTTCTACTTGCCTCATTTTTAAAAGCAAGTTTATTGGCCACTTCGAAGGAACAACATTTGTGATGTTGGAATCGTGTACTAGCCTCATTTCTTTTCTAGGGGCATATTTCAAATGTACAATATTGATGATTCCAATTTCTCTGCTCGCCTTATTTCTAAGAGCAAAATATTTTTTTTAACGCGTCTTAAACCAAGGAAGAGGACAAAACGCACCCAAAATCAAATGAAGACCTAAACATTCACAAGATAGAATAATGTTATATGCAATAATCATACTCATTTCCATTCACTGACATTTTTTCAAAACAAAAACTTTTTAACAAAAAGCACTTTTGAGAACGAGTAAAAAATGTTTCAAACTAATCCTTTAATGCCATGATGCAAATTTTTTTCAAAATTGGCAATGAATAGTCTTTTGAACTCTTTGTTCACAAAGGAACTAACGCAACTCACACTAAAATTTTGAAATACCTCACTTGAATACAACAACCATATACTATTGCAAGTCCTTTATCATCATTGAGTACCGTCATATCTTCACTCATTTATCATCATTGAGTATCTTTATAGTTTATGTGCTCGTTATATCATGTATCTGTTGTTCCATTTGTTGCACTTTCTATGTTTTTATTTTATGAAGAGAAAATGAGTTTTAGTTTAGCATGGATTTGGCTATGATTGACTGAGCAAAATGATACACTGAATACTCTATTTTGTAAATGTTATACCCAGTCTATCGGGAAGATAAGTGATAGACACTTTGTTATACTTTGTCTATTCGGCCAGATAATATATAGACCTAGATCCAGCACTAAGAAGACTTTTGTGAACTATGAGCTCATTGATTGGCATTTGCATTTTAATTATTGATAATGTCTCGTATACTTCACTCTACATTGATCTTATGCATGTTATCTATAATTGACTCAAATATTATTTACTAAAGTAGCATTAAATGCTTAATCCATTATTGTTTTCCCTTTGTTTGCAGTTGAGGACCTGTAGGAAAAGGTAGCAGGTCGAGGATCGACTACAGGCCAGAGAAAGAACGGTATCGATCCTAACTACTAGAGTTAGGACTTTTTTATTTACCATTTTAATGTGAGATTTGTCCTTTTGGTTAGGTCTATGTGCCTAAGGACTAGTTATGGTTCGTTTATGTATAGTGAACCTTAGATTATTATTCTTGGTTTGTGGTTTAATTCTTGTATATAAGTGTGATTTGGTTATGTCGTAGATTGTTGTATATACCTCTTGTGGCATTATCTTGGCTGATTTTGAAATCTAATAACATGTATTATGGTTTGTTTATTGCTCTTGTATTGTGTCTTGTATGCTTGGGGTGATTTCGAAATACAGAATGTTATTGTCTCGTTTTGGGGGCGTGACATATTATGTACAAAAATACATTAATATATTATTACAATGTATACTAAAATATTAATAACATATAAAACCTTGTTTGACATATTTGACCGGTATTTAACTGGTAAAGTCAAACGACTTGTTTGACTGGTTTACTAGTCAAACCAATCAATCTGTATATCAGTATTTGACTTGAAAGTTAAAATCAAAGTCGAGTCAAGGAGTCGTTTAGTTAATTGATTTCGAGTCAAAATCGAGTTGAAATTAGAACAAGTCGAGTCAAATCTTTTTTGACTTGACTTAACTCGGTAGTTTGACTTGACTGGCTTTTGAACTCCCCTAATTACACTTATACTATGTGATGGGGTGACACATGTATTTTCAGTATAAGTAAAGGGATAATTTCATAAACCTCCCTTGAGGTTTATGCTAATAGCATTTAGCACCCTTGAACTTTAAAAAATTATCACTTACCTCCCCTCTCTTGTTTGCGGATCCCATCTTTAGTACTAAATAACATGAAAGTCATTTATATCCTCAGTACTTTAGCTATGTAATGAAATGTGTAATTTGAAAAACCTCATTGAGGTTTTTTTTAACTTCGAAATTTCACTTAACACCCTTTAGGTTCCAAATATTTTTTTGGCAAACTTATTATTACAAAAATATGTGTGCGCTAATGTAATCTGTGTTTGTCTCATTGAATAAAAATCTAAACACGTAGGAACACAACGTATATTATAATAGAATAAATAAGATTCTCCTTTCCGGGAATCACAAACTTATGAAAGAAGTTAGAACGTATTTTTAGTTAATTTTTTTCTCAACTAATTTAAGAAAATATGTGTACACGTTAACATGGTTGTTTATATCGATTTGAATAAAAATATAGAATACATAGAAACGTTCCATGCAATATAATAAGTAAATGTGCTTGGTATTTTATTTAGAAAATCACAAACTTGAAATGGAAAAATATACACGTATGTTCAATATATATATATATATATATATATATATATATATATGTATATTTATATGCACGTGTACTTGTTGGGTGTTTCGATTTGAACAAAATTTTAGAACACATAAAAAAATACTATATATTGTGAAATAAAAAATATTATTGATATTTTATTTGAGAAATTACAAACTCGTACATTGGAAAAAATTAAAGTGAACTTTTGATCATAATTTTGTTAATCAACTTGTTTACGAATATACATACATACATACACACACACATATACATACATACACACACACACACATATATATATATATTGTTATTTGTTATTTGTTAATAATTATATTTACATCTTTCCAATTTTTTTTCCTTTTTCTTCAACCACTTTAATACATTAAAATATTCTTACTACGAGTAACACTGGAATCAAAATTTTCTCTGTCTTCTTAAATTAGTTTTTTTTAAGTATTTGGGCTGACAATGTTACAACAAAAATGGAATAAGTGAAGATAAGTGATATTTTTAAAATTTGAGAGTGATAAGTGATATTAGCATCAATCTCAAAGGTTTATGAAAGGCTAGAGTTATTGCCAGAGCAATTTACATCCAGCCAGAGCAACTTTACCTCACTTGATAAGAATACAGAGATTCCTGTGGTCAAATCTCTCCCCTCAAACCCATCTATTACGGGATTTACTCAGTAGATTTCTCTCCCACGACATCTCTAAATCCTGCCTCCTTCTCCCTCTCATTATTATTTTTTTTTTATATTTTCTCTCACAAAATCCCATCTCCTCTCTGTATCTATGAATCATTTCTTTCAAATTTTGCCTCATCTTTTCTCCAATAAGTTCTATTCAATTGTAAAACTTCCCAAGCCAAATTGAAGGTAATATTTTGGATGTAGATCTAGAATCAATGTCATGTGAGGAAAGTAGATCAAATAAGTTTCTTGACCTGAATGCCATGCCAAGTTTAGATGATGAGTTCTTGTGGAATTTGTAAGTTGAGGTTGCTAATAGTTGAATTAGGAAATAATGAAATTGTTGGTTTCCTGAAGTGTTTTTAAAATAATTTTTTTCAAATAAGTTTTATAATAAAATCTATGATGTTTATATACTATTTTTATATTATAAATATGTGATTTTTATGGAGAATAAAATGGCTATGGTAATGGTGATTTCATTACTATTGAGTAAGTATTAATTTGATGACATGACTCCTGAGTTGTGTTCAGTACATGTTTCAAACAATAGTGGAGCAAAATCACTTCCAACAGCCAGCAGACATTTCAGATAGTAGTTGGGCAAAACTACAAAAGTTGATCCAACACAGTTTAAGTATATGAATTCTTTGTTTGGAGTGTGAAAAGGTAATTTCATAATCACATCTTGTAAATGGGAATGTAGAAATGTTTTTGCAAAAGATGTCTAGTTATTTCATTTCACAAAATCAATATACAATGTACAACTTGAGAAAATATTAATCATCTTAATATAACTGTGATACTACAGTTGGAGGGATACCCTCCAAACCAAATCATTAGCTAACCTCATACTAAAAAGGCTATTCTATTACAAGTTGTCATATTTCTCTATCATTTGAACAAAAGAGAGCATTCACCAAACAATTACTACAAGTTGGAGATGTCTTCTGTAGAAACACAGGTTCTAAGCAGATCATCATGCGTGTTTATGTCTTCTTGAATTTTTTTAATCCCCTTCCTGTGTTCCACTAATGCCCAAGCAATGATTACTTCACTGTGATTTCATCTGCAATCCCAAGTCCAATCCTGCTTTCATTTTCCTGAATTTTGAAAGCTGTAGTTTGTTGAGAAAACTATCTTGTATTATGCCTGTAGGATCCCAATTGCATTAATCTAGGAAATAAAATTAGAGGAGCATTTCTATAAGGCAAGCTGAAATTAGAGAGACGACAAAACTTGAACCATGAAACTGTATTTTAAATGTTACTACGAAACTTAGATACATATTCCAAGTGTTTAATATCACTCTTTTAGAAGCATTTTCTCTAGGTGTTCAATATCATGTAGAATAGTATCATTCCTTTTTATAAGTAGATCTGCACTCTGTTAACTTTTAGTGACATATAAACTATGAGCCTAGGGACTTCTTTTATGTAAATGGACATTTTCTTAGTTCCAAAGACCATGTGCATTTCAACCCCGCTAACAAAGTGATCTGAAAGTAATAGTGCATATATCAGAAGTGTAAGTGAGATACATAGATTGTAGCAAACACAAACACATGGATTGTATTTTGCTCAAATTGAAGACAAGGATAAAAGGTATTCAAGTTGATATATTTTAGAAGGAAGTAAGGAAGTAAATATGTAAGTAGTTTCTGTCACCTAAAGGAGAGTGATATATGTTCATATTGTAATAAAATAATCAATTCTGAAATGTGATTATCATGATATGACTTCACTATTTTCATTTTAGCAAACATTATACTTAATATGAATCTCTCAATGCATTTATGACTTGAACCAAGTATCCAATTATGGTTTAAAAGTAAGAAGTTGGCATCAATACCTACAATTAAAAGTTACTAGCCAAACTGAGGAACTACTAAGTTATCCTACAAACACCCAAAGCAGAAAAATGCCAAAATCACATGTATTCTTCATGAAAATGTAGCAGTGTAGCACAGGAGTTCTACCATAGTCAATTCTCATGAGCATAACTATACTTAAAATTACTTGAATCAAATCTGTGCTTTGCTGAAATTTTGTTAGCTGCATCTATTATCAAAGTCTCATCCTTATAAGGCTTCTGAATCAAACTTGTAATTATACTAATAAAATATAGCATAAATTCTCTTTCATACGGATAGATATGTTTCTGCTGAGGTGCATGAGTTTTTTATGTGTATGCACAAATTTTATATTTAAGTATATTCATGAATTAGGTTCACAATCATGTTCTATCAGAAACATCAAACATAAAAATAATCAAGTAATTATCTCCTTAGATTACCATAATTCATACTCTAGCAAAAATTTAGACGGCAATTCTATTAAGGCTTCAAAACGTGGACAATTTTTATCAAAAATTACTATAATGATTAATAAGAATTTAATCCTGATCTAATTTAAAAGGCAAATTGATATTTTAACTAGTATCTTACACCAGAACCTGAACAAAGACTACCTTAAAAAGAAAAGGAACCTGTAATAAGCTGCCGCTTTACTCTCTTGTTTGCCGCCGGTTATCGAGGGTCGTTCCATTAGTTTACCGTACCAATAGAATCACATATTTTCTTCAGCAAAAAAACAAATAAATAAATTGAATCACATATTTTCCTCAACAACCAAATAAATAAATAAATACAAGAAAAGGAATTTTTTTAAAAAAAATCCATTAAATATAATATACACAAAAAAAAGGAATTTGGAGGATTTAACGTACCTTTTTGGGAAGATATAGTTTAGAAAGAACGGCTTCTTGATAGGAGAGAAAAAATCAAGGAGAGATGTCGTGGGAGAGAAATTGCTGAGTGAATCCCGTAATAGATTGGCTTGAGAGGAGAGATTTGACCACAGGGTATTCTTGTCAAGTAAAGTAAAGTTGCTCTGACTGGATTTAAATTGTATCCGGCAATAATGTCATCAACGTCATCCTTTATGAAATTATCACATATATAACATTAAATGGGAAATAGAGTGTCATTCAATCAATAATATAATACAAGTATGATACACAAATTATAAGGGGATAGATTTTCAAAACAAAATAAAATAATCTCATGATCTGTCCTCCAGATTGTCCCTTTATTTAAAAAGCCAGTAAAGGAACAACCTACATGCTATTTTCACATCTTATCTTATCTGTTAGATCCAACCGTCGAATCCGTTACTCGTAACACATCCTCCATTCTTTATATTGACCTTTAATTTTGTTTTTTAGCTCTCTATTGTTCTCAAAATTTTGATGTCTGACTACCTCTTTTCTTTCTTTCGTGCTGGGAACAATATCAATCATGGTTAATTTTTTTCCCCCCTCTTCATCAATGTATTAAGCACAACATCCAGATTGTAATGTACAAGCCATCTAGAAATGCATTGGAATCTTTTATAGTCAATTAGGATACTTTTTACCTATTTAACATTCATTAGATGCTTATGTGTTGTTTTGATATTAGCACTAGAACATTGCATCTAATACTAGAATTGTGCTTTACAATTTATGATTGTCGTGAGAAATATTTTTTCCTTTTCTTTTTTTCCTATTTTTATTGGCAAACCGTTTCAATGCTCGAAATCTACAAGATGGGAAATCAACTGGAATGAATCTGTGTAAATAGGAAGGTGCAATTTGGACAACTGAGATCATGTGTCTTAACTTCAAGGACGGCTATTTGCCTGACTGGTTCTTGATTGAAGTACTCTAGGCTTCTATCAAGTTTATCTTTAGATTCAAATGTGTCTCAAGACAGTGGCTCTCTCTGATCTCTCATCCTTCTTTCGCCCGTTTCTATATTGCTCAAGCCTTGGCTTCACCAGTGCCGCGCCACCCATGGGCATTCTTTTTCAGGAGAATGCATGTAGGGGGCTCTCTAGTATCCCATTTTCCTCGGCATAATACTAAGTCACTCGGGAACTTGTATTCTTCTAACACGGTGACTTCCCCAGATTTTTACGCAGTTCCTTTACCGAATTCTCAGCAAGCTAAGGGACTAGCGTATTCTATCAAAGCAATTCACAACGGTTTTGTGTTGTATGGTCGGTTCCAGTACAAGCCATATTTGGAGAATGACATTGTCGAATATAGTATCTGAAATCCTATAACAAGGCAATGGATTGCCCTTCCTGCACCGAAACATAGCCTCAGACAATCCAGGGCTTATTACACAAGTTGAAGTAGGTATCTTAAGAAGCTATAAAGTTGCGTTAGTCCACTGTTGTCCTGGTAAACAAAATTTCCTTGAGTTTGAGATATTTTCTTCTGAAACTGGTAAATGGGAAGAATTTATTGTCTCCTCAGCATATGCAGTGCAAGTTTCGTATTAAAGGAAGCCTATTTTTCTGAACCAGAATCTGCATAGGGTCGATCCTGGACTTGGAATTACAGTCTATGATCCTTACAACCGTCCTAATAAGTTTTGCGTTATTGAATTTCCGGTTGATGCAGACAAGGAAGATAGCATGCCAAAATATGGTTTAATTCATAATCAATTGTGGTGTTGTGTCCATCAAGGACACTGATTTCAAGATGTGGGTACTTGAGGACTACAATTCTGGCCGATGGTATTTGCAACATTCAATCAGGAATGAAGATATTGTAGCCGATTTTAACTTGTATCCCTGCATGGTAACTGCCATACCCATATCTTTCCGTCCACGTGATGCAGATATAGTTTATATGGGGTGGACTAACAGGCTGGTCTCATACAACTCAAAACCAGGAGATTGGAAGCACTTGGTGTTCCTAACAACACTAGAGAAATATTTGAGATGACTGGTGAGCCCTGCTGGCCTGCTTCTTGCTTGAGCTCCAAGTCCCTCTTTGGCCCGTCTACATTCCACCTTCCCTATCATCGGTAGGAGCCGATCATGATTAATTTATCGTGCTTGTCTAAGGATTATGTTTATTGATGCATTATACCGGAGTCAGATAATTGCTGAATTTTATAGTTATAGGTAATTGTAATATTTGAACTGTTATTCGAGGGAAGGAACCGTGGCTGTCTCTTATACTACACATCTAGATGTGTATAAGAGACAGTGTCACTCTATGCTAGGGATGATAGACAAAATTTATTGTAGTCATTGAACAACTACTTCATATCTTAATAATTGCTCAAAAACTAACAAAAGACTCCCATTTGTACAAAACATGACCTCCCAATTTATAATACAAATCTATCATACCCTAACAAATAGTTTCTTCCCATTAATTATTGAACAACTACTATGATACCACTAGTTGCTTAATAACCACCATACACCTTCCCATCAGTTATTAAGCAACTATTAGAATATCACTAGTTACTTAGTAACCACCATAAACCTTCTCAGGATAGTAAGACTTGCTTCTACCCTTTTTGAAGATTGGTGACCAATGGTGCCCATGGCAAAACATGTAGCCTGCTCATTTAAAACAGGCCTGGCTAAATATGCACATAGAGCAGATTTTCCCATCAGCCACATTGTTCTCCGAGCCCCACCCACCAAAATATCAAATCCTGTGCTAGCTTGGGCAACCAAATGGGCACTAGTTTTGCCAGCTCTAAGTTCCTGTCTGACTGTTTCAGGTTAGTCAATCTATAAGCATGCGCCAACAAGATGTTTAGAAGCCCACAAAACTAAAATGTTGTCTTAATTCAAATGTCCAACAAGTTGATTGATCATGATCACACTTGCGATTTAAATAACTCTAGCATCATTCCGCATTAAAAAAGAGGAGAACCAACAGAACACATTATAAATCATAAACACAAAGAAAAATGTAGAACTAAAGAAAGTAACAAAAATTACAGCCTTGAAATGGCTTGAGCTGGTATTTCCACTGGAATTGGTCTCAGATTTTGTTGAAGGCAACAATGTCACAGCTTTGTACGTACTCATTGCATGGCTCAACAGTGAGACGCTCCTCTATCAGATCATCAACTGAGACAAGGTCATCCACTACAGTGAGCATGATCTGCAACTTCTTTATACCGTAACTTCTCAGGCACCAGTTTTGCTGCTAATAAGAACACGACAAGGATTTTAGTTCTTTGAAGAAAATCTTTAGGCACATAACTTAGATGTAAAACAAGAACTCGCATTATTAAAGGACTGTAGAACAAACACATACAGGCTCCCCACAAAAGCCCGGGAATCTCGACTTTGCGAACTTCCTCCTCGAGCTCTGATACATGTCAGTCTCAATGTCCCAAGGTTTAATATCCATAAGGACAGATGACAGAAACACCTGGAAATAGGAATCATTAGGAAACAAATTAGATAACCACAAGTGTCGCATCATATGTACAAACTTCTCTTCTTGCTAGGATTTATCGGAAATTTTATAATTTGATTATAGACATACAAGCCAAAGTTCACATCTTAGCACATAAACTTATGTATGACAACTTTATATCTTAATCACAATGGCCAACATAAATTCCAGTTGCTAGTATCAACCTAAAAAGCCCTATTCATTCCAAGAATTTACTTTGAAGAAAATTATCATAAGCACATTGCAAGAACCCAGCAACATCTGAAAGGAAACATACTCTCTCACGACAATGGTAAATTGTTTAGCACAAAGTATTAGATCTGTCTCTTGTACTCCTCTGTTTCATCACCAAAGAGACCAAGGTCATCATCATCGTCATCAGCAATGCAGGTGCTTCCTGGTTAATATCAACGTCAAAAACTTTGTTAAGAATAAGTCACAAAGATAAAACCTGAAGCATAGAACATATTACCCCTGAATACAAATCATACATTTTAGAAGAAGCTGCATTCATGAAGCCATAATGAAACCAATGCCAAAACCAGCAGTTCATGGTCCATAGATCATTATTGCATCATAATGGCAAGTTCGGAAGCATGGATATGAACACGGAATATCTATCCAAGCCAACACTCACCAACAAAGGCAGCATCACTATCAGAAGTAGTAGTAGCTCCAAAAATGAACTTATATACTGTCCTATAAAAGAAAATCACACTCCATGCAGTGCTGGTTTTACACCAATAATCAATCTGCCATGGAATCCCAAAGGACAGATTTATATAAGCAGTGCTTATAACATGAAGGAAAGAAACAAAAATTAATTCATCCTTCTATGTACTTTAACCACAAGATTTTTTTGTTCTTGTTTACCAATTCTTTCTAACAGTGTATAATTAGCTTCATGCTTTTCTTCATTATTCTGGGAAGTTACTAATTTCTTCTATCTAGTAAATCCCTTGAGTATTATTGTGCTTTTGTAGCCCAAAAAGATGATGTATAACGTCCTAAATAAAAATTCAAAGCCTCTCTAGGATTATGAATTTAGACTTTTGCAGCCAACAATTGAGCCGGTCATGTCATGACACAGTCAAAATTAGGCATACCTCTAGAATGTATGACCTCCTACACCTCCCTGATTAACAAGTTACAGAATATGCACTGTTTAGCTAAACAGTGATTTTATTTCTCAATGCCACTGGTGTTTTGAAAAATTCACCTACAAAACTAAGCATTCAGGATCACAACCCTTTCAGGTAATTTGCTACTGTAAAGCTCATTTCTAACTTGAAGAGTTTGAGTAAAATTTCGCCCAGAAACTTATACAGCCGAAAATTACTTCTTTACAGGGGGGCCAAAGTTCAATTCTACATTTCCTAAGAGTTAACAGTAAACCTCTCAACATGTCAGATAAGAAAAATTAACTACTTGACTTCTTTCAGAATATGGATTGTATCATATCTAACCCTTACATGACCCCATTTTCAATCAAGATTCCCATTTAATATAAAATTTAGGGAAAAAAAACAAGAAGAATTTAAACTAGAAAGGTTGGAGTGAAAAACCTAAATGAATAGATTTTATAAATAACTTAGCTAGAAGACAAAATAAATTACCTTGACCTCCTCAGCTGGAGCAGCTTCTGCGGCAGCACCTTGGCCAATTCTCACCCCAACAGCCTTTCCAGGAAAGCTAGATACGACACAATATCACATATCCACAAGTTAAAATTCATTAAAAAAAAAAGACAAAAGTTACAAACTTTTTACTCAAGAAATCAAGAAAACCTTAAATTAGGATACAATTATACAAATTATTGCTAATCACAACTAAATACTCTCCAAATCTAAATTTAAGAAAAATCCACTTAGAAAAATATAAAATAATTCCAAAAAATGCCCAAAAACAAATCATACCTTCGGGAAAGTTTTGAGAAGACAGATTGATACCATTGGCTGGCATTTGGATACAAATCAGCACTAGTCTGCTCCGAAACGGCAGCGTATACCTTCACATCATCCTTTGTAAGTTGATCCCTGATATCAATTCATTAAAATTAGATCCAAAAAAAAAAAAAACTTTTTACCAGGAAAAAAGAAGAGAACCCAGAAAAGTTATTAGCTGATTTTGGACATATACTCACCCAGAGATATATTCTTTGCCAGAAAGAAATTTATCGAGGGATTTGAGGCCAGCCTCAGTGTGAAGATCAAAGAACGTTACAGCCATTTTTGTCTCTTATACACATAAAGAAAAAAATGAATAAGAGAAAGAGAGGGCTGAAAACCCTATCGTCATTCCGAGATGTATCGGGCAAAAGGGAGGTTAGTGAACATTTGCATTGGATTTTATACGGGGGCTGTTAAACAAACCCTAGATTGTGTGGTGTCTTTTTCAAAGAAATTTTTTGTTTCTGTTAACCATGGATTGACCCTTGAGATTTTATTAATAGTGCAAATTAGCTACTAGCAATTTGCCAAAATAGTTCTCCTTTATTTTTTTCCCCCTTTCCGGTTGGCAAGAGACCAAAAGCTCAGATCTAACAATCTTCATATGATGCGACAATTCGATATGAATCCAATATGAAATTAACGGGTTAAAATTGAATTTTATCTGTCGCTCGAATCGGGGTAACTAGAACGTCTCTTATACACATCTAGTCTGTATGTTGAGCCATCAATATGAGTTAACAGACACAAAGCCCAATTTTGATCATGTTAGTTTTATTCTAAATGTTTTTATGTGTTTCTACTTACATCTTATATTTAGTAGTAGTTTTTGTGGTCTTAGAGTCATATTAGGACATTTTGGTAGTATTTATGCCCTAAATTGGACTTAATTGGAACTTATTTATTTTATGTGTATGTTAACTTAGTAATTTTTGGTGTACTTTATTGGGATTATTTGGAAATGTGATAGTAAGTTGAAAACCTGAAGAAGCTAAGAACCAAAGAAGCTAGTAGAAGAAAATTAAAGAACAAATCCAAGGTTGGACATGTGGGTAACCACGGTCACCAAACTACTTCAACTTTCAAGAGTTCAGTAACCGCGTTTACTATTCCAAAAAAGTTATTTCAGTAACCACGGTCACCAATTATTTCAACTTCAAGTGTTGGTTACTGCAGTCATTGATTTTAATTAGAAATTCTAGTGATCGTGGTCTAAGAGGAGAAGTCATCATTTTGATTATCAGATTTTTAAAATTACCGTAGAATGTATCTAAAAGCACATAATGGTAAGTGTAGTAGTAGATAGGGCATAGTAGAGCCTCCATTAGTTTTAGCCTAGTCATAATTCTATTCTCTCTTTTTTACCAAATCCTTTATTTTAGTTCTTAATTTAGTTATAAGATTTAATATTTTTATTCTTAAATTATTGGGGTTTTCACTAGGTTTAATTTGATATCAAATTTCCTTATTTTTCAATTACTTTCCTTGCATTCAGTTTACTTGAGATTCTAGCTCCCATTTCAAAATTTTGCAGTGTTTAGTTAATATAGTGTTTGTCTAGTTCAATCTTGTATTTATTAGTGGGATTCCTTTGGAAAGTAGTGGGCTTTTACTAAATTATCTTCTTAATTTCAATATTCTTAGTTTTAACAAAAATTTCCTTTTATTTACTAGCTTTCCAAAAATAGTAAAAATGAAGAACTTTCAATTATCTAGTCTAGTAAATGCTCTTTTTGGTAACTTTAGTCATTTTTACTTCCATGTTTTCCTCAAGCTTTCATAGATTAGTACTTTATTTGCTTTCTTAGTCTAATATTTTATTTGCTTTCCTAGTCTAATTTTAAAATGCTTTATTAGAAGTAATCCTCTCTTTACTTGCTTTCCTTTTCTAGTTTTTAATTGCTTTCTTAGATTAGTGTTTACTTATTGTCTAGATTGGTTTTTAATGGCTTTCTATGCTTTTACAATACTTTCTAAAGTAAGAATTAATGACAATCGTTACATGCTTTCCTAGGTTAGTTAATTTACATGCTTTATTCAAGGATTTCTTAATTAAATATCATAGGAGTTGGTGACAATCTCCTTGATTATTTTGTCTAATTAGTATATTGACCCTCTAAGCCTAGGACTCGCCATACCAATCCTTGTGGGAATGACACCCACTCACCACCAACCTACAAACTTACCTTGTATACTTATGAGAGTGAAGGTGTTGGATAAATGTTGAAGGGAATATGTTTTATAACTTGTTTCTTATCCCAAACTTTACCTAACGTCATTAGTCTAACAAGTTTCATTTACTTTCTTTGGGTGATTTTTGGTGGCAATATTAGATACTTTCGGTCATGCTAGATTAGATCTTTTTTTAAAAAAAAAAAGTTTAGTAGTTAATTTTGATTTACATTAAGTTTTGATTTTGGAATATTTGCCACCTAAATTGACTTGTGTTAATTTTCTCTTGTAGTTTATAATTATTGGAGAAGAGCAATTTATTAGTCTTGATTTGAACCCCGAATATCTATGGGAAATTAGGAAAGAAAAGAGAATTGAACAAGAACAAGAACAAGAAAGAATTAAGATAGCCGATTAGCAAAATAATGCTAGAGGGTTTAATAGAAGTGTAAGGAATGACGATTCTCCAATTTCATTGTAAACACAACTCAGGTCTCTTATACACAAGATGTCTAAACAGGCAATAATGGAAACGTATTACATGATAATGGGAGACCCTAGAGGGATTATTCTATGCCCAACTTTACAGGGTGCAAACTCAAGCACCGCTAAGATTTCGGTTCAAGCCAACAATTTTGAAATCAAGCCGGCACTAATCAAAATGCTCCAATCTCATGCAATATTTGGGAAGGTCCCAACGAAGATCAATATACTCATCTCAGGTACTTTAAGGATGTGTTGGATACATTTAAATTCAATAGGGTACACTCCGATTGTGTTTAGATTAGGGTGTTCCCAATCTCCTTATGCGACCAAGCTAAATGGTGGTTGTCAACTCATTAGCAAGGAACATTCACAAAATGGAACCATCTTGCCCAAGAATTTTTTGGTAAAATACTTCCCTCCGGCTAGAACTACCAGACTAAGAAATGAATACACATCATTTAGACAAGACGCGGGGGGAAAGTTTAGATGAAGCATGTGACAGGTTTAAAGAGCTCTTAAGAATGTGACCACACTATGCAATATCGTTGTGGCTACAAGTTCAAATGCTTCATAATGGACTCTACCAAGAAACTAAGTCCATTGTAGACATGTTAGCAGGGGCTTCTTATCTTTTAAGATGACAGAATGTGTATAAGAGACAGGTAGTGTATGGCTTCCAACTTTTATCATCATGGGTCGGCATCCAATAAAATCTTTTTGGTCATATCTCTCAAGCACAAGTCCAACAAGCCCAATGAGATTGTTCTTCAGCTGTCTCTTATACACATCTAGATGTGTATAAGAGACAGTATTAATGGTGCTTACATTGCCATTCATTTGATTACTTGAGCTCATTCACAACCTTTATCACATTAAAATAATGGAGATAAATATACACATATCGACATCTCCTTAAGAACCTCTTATATGTGATTTTTGCTCCTAGAATCACGTGAATGGCAATGTGAAGCACTCATATGGGGTAATGAGCAAATAAACTATGTGTTGGCCCAAAGCAACCTAGAGGGGAGGTGAATTAGGTCATATAAAAAATAATTTAAAACTTTGCACAATAAAAACTTAGATAAGGCACAAGTAATAAATGAAGCAATTTAAGGATCGAAGCAATAAATGCACAAGAATAATTAGATGAAAATTAAGATTGGGATGGAGAAAATCAAATTAAACTCCCAAGCTTTACAAGTTTGGAGTGTATATATACTAATTTGTGCATCTTCAATGTAGGTGAGATAGTAACCTTCTTGTACACTAAATAGGATTACTCTTGCTGACACTAAGTACCTCTAGTTGAACCAAGAGTTTTACATACAAGCTCACTTTTGTACAATTGTTATCTCTCTACTCTTACACTTGAAAATCACTCACTTGATTACTTTTGTTTCCACTAATACAACACAATAGAGACCCTATTTTCATTAAAATAGCTTGAGTAAATGCTTGTATTAGTTGT
Source organism: Cinchona pubescens (assembly GCA_025175665.1). Taxonomy (NCBI): domain Eukaryota; kingdom Viridiplantae; phylum Streptophyta; class Magnoliopsida; order Gentianales; family Rubiaceae; genus Cinchona; species Cinchona pubescens. The sequence goes on from JANKKI010000564.1 coordinate 276,289, forward strand.
GATAGTTGTCTTCATTTATTTCATACTAAAGGGTATTTATAAATGCTCAAAAATGGCCTCCAACTACCCTCCAACGGCTATGCATTAAATATTGAAAAACTAGCCGTTAGATTGTTCGGTCAGCTGATGCATAGCCTTTGCATCTGATAGTCTATCCAATCCCTTGAAGTGTATAAGACTACACCTGTCTCTTATACACATCCTAGCCGATGCAGATTTTTGATTGTACTCTTTCGGATGTTGTATTGCGTCATTCTCTTATCTAGCACCTTCTTTTATATTTTGAATTCTCTTACTCAAACGATCATCTATACACGAAACTTTATCTCTAGGACAGTCAATTACGTTCAAAGGAGGCGTGTCAATTCCAATGCTAACTGGTTTTGTTTCGGAAGACCATTTGCAGTTGAACCTTTACCTTTTAGATAGTCAACTACATCCAAAGGAAATGTGTCAATTTTAGTGCCATCTGGTCTTGTTCCAGATGTTTCCCAACGTCCGAATGTTTGTCTATCAGACGATCAACATCATCCGTTGATCCTGATATACTGAAAACTTTCTATACACTAGATTTCAACCATTAGACTGGTTTGGTCATTGTCAAGCCCTAGGTAGAGGTGAAATTAAATCAAACAAGTAATAAAAATCCTCAAAATATCACTACACTCTCTACCTCACTTCTGCAAGTATACAGTGTTGGTAGTAGTATAGGATGACTGAGTGTCATCGTCCCACGAAGATTGTTTGGCAAACAAGTACTGAGATCTATGAATCCTTGTATAGTTAAGCAAATTCAAATAATAAGAGATGAAACTACACTAATTAGAACCATAATTAAACTAAAGCAACTGAAATCTAAATTTAAACTAAATTATCTATGAAAGCAAGTAAATGAAACTATGCAACTATAAAATTGAGAAACTAATTAATCTATTCTAGTAACAGCAAGTAAAGAAAAGCACTTAATTCTACTTAATTTTACTCTAAACTAACTAAAATAGAACTAGAATCAAAGAGCAAGTAATTAACCCAATAAAAAGACTATATTCTTTCATTTCTAAAGCTGTCTCTTACCATTCAAACTAGAATTTGTAAAGAGTTAAACTTAAAATCTAAATATTTTTGGATTTTAGATAATAATAAGGAACTCCCAGATTATAAAAATTATAAGAAACTAATGTAAGGAAATTGAGAATTCTTAACTAAAAAGCATTAAATCAACAAGAATCCTAATTGGGATCTATGTGAAAGCTTGAAATGAAAGCAAAGAGATTTTCACTAATTTAAACTAGAAAGCAAGTAAAAATTATATCTACTTGAAACTAATGATTAACCCACTACAACTAAATAATTGTAACGCATTGCTCATTCTAACTTCCAAGTTCTAATTTATTGTACTGCACAATATTAATCCCAATTAAGCAATTAATTTAGCTAAAATTTTAATAAAAACTTATCATATTTAATAATAACAAAAATATAAACACATATAAAAGAAATTAACTAAAATCTTCAATTAATTAACCAAAGTTTAGAATTTAAAGTATCAAAATGCCATAATTTAGAGTAAAATAACTCTAGTTTACTAGAGTTATCACACCCCCAAACTTAGTGTTTTGTTAGTCTTGAGCAAAACAAAAATTAAAAGAAGCCTACTAACAACTAAACCCAAAAACACCACCAAAATTAACAAAACACTTGATGAGTTATGGATGTACTTGGAACAATTAAGAAATCTCTCAAGGAATTTTCAATACTATATGATGAGTGAAGTATTTAAAGGAGTCAATTCAAGTTTGCAAATTTCTAAAAACTGACATAAGCTCATTTGCAAGACGAGCTTGTGGTTGTTGTTGTCCAACTATTCTCAAAAGAATTATCAAATGTTTTTGTTCTATTCATTTGAACCTCCCCTCTAGGTCTGTCTCTTATACACATCTAGATGTGTATAAGAGACAGGTTGCATGAAAATAGAAGTTCAATTTGGAATTTACTTAAATGCAATTGTCACACAATTTGGGAATGGACCTTTAAAAAGGAATAAGTAATACGAGATCAATGATAAGTATTACAAACATATACTCCTTAACTTATTGGTATCCTAAAATGCAATTCCTAATGGCTTAATTCGGAGACAGCTCATCATCCTCTTATTATTTGAATTTGCTTAACTATACAAGGATTCATAGATCTCAGTACTTGTTTGCCAAACAATCTTCGTGCAAATTAGATAAGTTTGGAAGATCAAGCATACTGTCTCTTGAAAGAGATAATTATTTCTGATTGATTATGGATGATTTGGAAAGCTAAGGAAGAATTATAAAACTTTCATGTTTTGAGTTTTGGAGGATTCTATACGAATCTTATTGTAAAAGAAAGTTCCAAGAA